>JAHHFK020004245.1:0-200581 GCA_024533555.2 Aedes koreicus
ATACCAAATAACTACTGATTTGACGAAGCGATTCTCAGCCGTGACAGAGATCACGAAAGTTAAATTTAATAAACTCCGTGTTGTCGTCTCTAACCTGAAGCAGGCTAATGAGATTGCTTCCTCCCAGCATTTTACACTGGAATATAGAGTTTATATTCCAGCTCGTGATGTGGAGATTGTAGGAGTGGTCACAGAGGCGAGTCTGTGCCCTGAAATTTTGGAGAAGCGGGCGGTTGGCCGATTCAAGAACCCTCTGCTCCCCCAGTTCAGATACTGGAAGTAAGAAAACTTGTTAAAATATCGCACAGCGAGGGTAAGAAAAAAGTTACCCCCAGAGACTCGTTTCGGGTGACCTTTTCTGGCTCTGCCCTTCCTCACTACTTAGAACTGGACAAACTTCGGCTACCTGTGCGGTTATTTGTACCCCGGGTAATGATCTGCCAAAACTGCCAGCAGATGGGGCATACGGCCTCCCATTGCGGCAATAAAGCACGCTGCTCAACTTGCGGGGAGAAACATGAGGCTGGTCCCTGTGCAGATAACACACTAAAATGCGTTTTCTGCAAGGGAACTCCTCCCCATGCTCTCTCGTCATGCCCGGCGTACAAACAACGCGGGGAAAAATTGGAACGTTCTCTGAAACAACGTTCAAGGCAATCTTTTGCAGAAATGCTTAAGAAAGCCTCGCCACCCGATGTCAATACAAATCCTTTTGCTCCTCTGTCAGATGACGAGTCTGATTCGGACTTGCTTGAGGAGGGGACATCTTTCAGTTTTCCGGAAGGTGCTTCGCGGAAGCGAAGACGCATCCGAGCAGGGAAAGTAGCTGAACAGAAGCCCCAAATCCACATGCCCAATTCAAAGAGCAGTGTAAAGAAGGATAATCCGAATCCTCCTGGTTTTCGAAGTGCCAACTACACACAGGATTTCCCATCTCTCCCGGGGACATCCAAAACCCCTGATGCCCCGATTTTAAGAACAGAAGCCCCCTCTTCATCTGGGCTGTTCTCATTTGATGATATTGTGGAAGGTATTTTCAAGTACCTCGAAATGTCTGACCCTCTTAAAAGCATTGTTATGGCAATGCTTCCCACTGTGAAAACTTTTTTGAAGAAATTAACATTAAAGTGGCCCCTCCTTGCAGCTATCATTTCCTTCGATGGATAATTTTCCAAATGAGGTCGGGGATTTGATCACTGTTCTGCAGTGGAATTGTCGAAGTCTTATTCCTAAATTGGAATCTTTTAAATTTTTAAGCTCACAATATAGGTTGTGATGCATTTGCTCTTTGTGAAACATGGCTTTCACCCGAAATCGATCTTCCGATTTACGACTTCAACATTATTCGGCTTGATCGTGAGGATTCACGTGGAGGAGGAGTACTTTTGGGGATCAAAAAGTGCTACTCCTTCTATAGAGTGAATTTTCCTCCAATTCCAGGTATTGAAGTTGTCGCATGTCAGGCTGTTATTAAAAATAAAAGCCTTTGCATTGCTTCCGTTTATATTCCTCCTAGAGCCTCAATAAACCAAAAACAACTTTCAGATATTTGTTCGGTTCTTCCTGCTCCGCGGTTGGTCATGGGAGATTTTAACTCCCATGGTACAGGCTGGGGAGAACTGTACGATGACAACCGGTCTCCTTTAATATATGACCTCTGTAACAACTTCAATATGACCGTTCTCAACAATGGAGAAATTACACGCTTGGCTGGTCCATCCTCAGTTGGCAGTAGGTTAGACCTCACACTTTGCTCGAATTCATTATCGTTGGACTGCACGTGGAATGTGATCCAGGATCCCCACGGTAGTGATCATTTGCCTATTAAAATTTCGGTTGCCACCGGGCTCACTCCGCCGGACTCCATCAACGTCACGTATGATCTAACTCGTAATATCGATTGGACAAGGTTCAAGACAACAATAGAAGGTAGAAGGGCTTCCACCGCTGGAGGAATATAACTTCCTCTCCAACCTGATTTTGGAAAGCGCGCTTCAAGCTCAAACTCGACCAGTTCCAGGAACGTAATTTCGCAGGAAACCTCCTTCCCCATGGTGGGATCAGCAATGCACCGAGGTTTACCGCAAAAAGTCCGACGCGTTCAAAGTTTTTCGTAGACGTGGAACACCTGAGCACTTCGAAAGGTACACGGCTCTCGAACGAGAATTTAAAAGCCTCATCAAGGCCAAGAAACGCGGTTACTGGCGACAATTCGTGGACGGACTATCGCGTGAAACGTCGATGAATACCCTTTGGAATACGGCGCGAAGATTGCGTAACAGAATTACGAACAACGAGAACGAGGAGTATTCGGACCAATGGATCCTCAAGTTCGCGCGAAAAGTTTGTCCAGATTCTGTGCCTGCACAAATGTTTCCTCGCGAAACCACGAATTCGATAGATGAGATCAGCCAACCTTTTTCAATGGTAGAACTCTCTCTCGCACTCCTTTCGTGTGGCAATACGGCTCCAGGGGCTGATAGAATCAAGTTCAACTTGCTTAAGAACCTTCCAGACGTCGCTAAGAGGCGCATGTTGCACTTGTTTAATCAGTTTCTGGCTCTCAACATTGTACCGGATGACTGGAGACGGGTGAGAGTTATTGCCATTCAAAAACCTGGTAAACCCGCGTCAGACCACAACTCCTATAGACCCATCGCGATGTTATCTTGTATTCGAAAGTTGTTGGAGAAAATGATCCTTTTCCGTCTGGACAAATGGGTTGAGACGAACAACCTGCTTTCAGATACTCAATATGGTTTCCGTAGGGGTAAGGGAACGAACGACTGTCTCGCGTTGCTTTCCACAGAGATTCAGTTAGCTTTTGCTAAAAAAGAGCAAATGGCTTCTGTATTCTTCGATATCAAGGGGGCTTTTGATTCAGTATCTGTTGAAGTTCTCTCAGATAAACTCCACGCTTGTGGTTTTTCACCATTAATGAACATTTTTTTGTACAATTTGCTGTCAGAGAAACATATGAGCTTTTCTCATGGAAACTCTACAGCTTCTCGATTTAGCTACATGGGTCTCCCCCAGGGATCATGTTTAAGCCCCCTTTTGTATAATTTTTATGTCAAAGACATTGACGGTTGTCTGAGTGAGAATTGTACGTTGAGACAACTTGCAGATGACGGCGTAGTGTCTGTCACTGGACCCAATGGGGTCGATCTGCAAGGACCCTTACAGGATACCTTAGACAATTTGTCTACTTGGGCTCTCGAGCTAGGTATCGAATTCTCTACGGAGAAAACTGAGTTGGTAGTTTTTTCTAAGAAGCATAACCCTGCACAACCGAAGCTTCAAATTTTGGGTACACCGATAACTCATTCTATGTCATTTAAATATCTTGGGGTCTGGTTCGATTCAAAGTGCAACTGGAGATCCCACATTGAGTATCTGAAGCGAAAATGCCAGCAAAGGGTCAACTTTCTCTGCACAATTACCGGGACCTGGTGGGGAGCTCATCCACAAGATCTTCTAACGTTGTACCGGACAACGATTTTGTCGGTTATGGAATACGGTAGTTTTTGTTTTCAGTCAGCGGCTCGGTCGCACTTCATTAAACTGGAACGTATTCAGTATCGGTGTCTTCGTATCGCGTTAGGTTGCATGCACTCGACTCACACCATGAGTCTTGAAGTGCTGGCTGGCATGTTGCCACTCTCGGATCGGTTTTCAGAATTATCTCTCCGGCTCCTCACCAGGTGTGAAGTTATGAACCCCCAGGTGATCGAAAACTTTGAGAAGCTCCTTGAGTTGAATCCTCAAACTCGCTTCATGACTTTGTACCATTTGCACATAACACAGGATGTCAGCCCTTCGCTGAATATTCCCAATCGTGTTTGCTTCTCCGACTTCGGAAATTCGGTTCATTTTGATTTATCCATGAAGCAGGAGCTTCGTGGAATCCCAGAGCATCATCGTCCTATGATTGCTCCGGTGATATTTGCTGCAAAGTTTGGCCTAGTTGATTCCGCCAAAACGTTTTTCACTGACGGGTCTTTGATAAAGGACTCCGCTGGCTTTGGTGTATACAATGAAAATTATAGCGTCGCTCGTAAACTTCAAGCACCTTGTTCTGTTTTTGTCGCGGAATTGGCAGCAATTCATTTTTCTTTAGAGACTGTTGCCTCTTTTACACCGGATCAATACTTCATTATCACGGATAGTCTTAGTTCTATAGAGGCTATTCGCTCCTTGAGGCCGGTAAAGCAGACCTCTTATTTTCTTATGAAAATACGAGGTCTTCTAAGTGCTTTATCTTCACGTTCTTTTATTATCACCTTTGTGTGGGTCCCTTCTCATTGTTCGATTCCTGACAATGAGAAAGCGGACTCGCTTGCAAGGGTGGGCGCTATAGAAGGCGATATTTATGACCGACAAATCGCCTTCAGCGAATTTTTCTATATTTTTCGTCAGATATCACTCGATAGCTGGCAGTATAAATGGAGTAAAGGAGATTTGGGGCGATGGCTACATTCTATCACTCCTAAGGTATCTAATAAATGTTGGTTCAGGGGATTGGATGTGGGTCGAGACTTCATTCGTGTCATGTCTCGCCTCATGTCCAATCATTATTCTTTAAACGCTCATTTGTTCCGTGTTGGGCTGGGAGACAGCAATCTCTGTGAATGTGGACAAGGTTACCAGGACGCAGATCACGTAATTTGGTTTTGTGCTGAGCATCGTGGAGTCAGATCTGAGCTTTATGATTCCCTTCGGGCTCGAGGTAGACAACCCAATGTACCGATTCGAGACATTTTGGCTGCACGCGATCTGGAATTTATGAAACTCATTTATGTGTTTTTGACTAACATTAGCCTTAGATTGTAGTTTGATTAACTTACTTGTTTAGGTTAAATTTGTGAGGATTGTGTGCATCGGTGTGTGATTGTGGTTGTGTGTTTGAGTGTTGTGTGTGTGTTTGTGAGTGAGTGATTTTTTTTTTAAATTGAAAACGTTCAATTAAAAAATTGTAATTTGAAATTCTAGATTTAAGAAAACCATTGTTCCTTATGCTTTGTTTAAAATTTCCACCGCAATTTTCCCATCCATAAAATTGAAATTCCTATTAACCTCGAGACGGCCGCGAGTAATCGGTTCCACCCCCTTAACCTTACACAGAAAAAAATAATTAATTTTAACAAGCGCGTAAAATTTCCCCTCGTTTAATTCTAAGCCAAAGGAGGCGTAAACAACGAAATTGTTTGCAATATTTCATGCGCCGTACAACAATGTTTGCAATCTTTCATACAACAGGCTAGATTCAGGTGTTATCTGGCTTAAATTTACATGAAATATCCCATTATTTTCTGCCAAATCTAGCATTCCCTTTATGTGCATTAGATAACGCAGAAAATTCAATGTTTCTTTTTTTTTGTGTTGTTCTAAGATAACTGTTGTTTATAAACATGAAAACTTGGTTCTGTAAAGTTGATTCGATTGAGCCTGTACAAATAAATGAATTCATAAAAAAAAAATAAAAACAAAAAATTAAACCGATCTTACCGAAAATATTCTAAGTGAACTGCTTTGATGACGCCATCGTGCAATGATCTATATAGTTCACAATTCATACATCCTTACAGTTACAGGTGATGTTATCACCAATGAATTATGCGGTCTTTTATGCGGAAACAAACAAAAATTAACTACTCGTTATTTTGCTCCATTGCTATGATATCAACATCCAAGGAAGTTCTTTCAAATCCTACCGAAAACCATCGACACATAGCGATTTAATGTTTTCCCAAAGAGATTCTGCATTTCTGCTGTACTAAGTATAGAGACGAAAAAGATGACGCATTCCTTTCCTGTGTAAGATGTTTTGTTTGTTGTTGGATTGTTGTTTCGTTCGATACGAGAGAACATCTACCACCGAACAATATGGGGCATTATGTTCTCCTGTTCGTTTGGTTTTGTGTTGAGTTGGTTGGTTTATATTATGCTTATAACATGTATAGTTGTTTACTATTTCGTTAGTATATATATTCGCATTTTTCTTTTCATTAATTATCATACTATGTATTTGCGAAAGAATAACTTTCTGAATGATTTTCTGGTTTTTCGTAAGAAATTGTTCTCTTAGGCATTCTTGTTTTGTTTCTGTTTGTGTGAGAGAAGGCTTGTAAGAAACGAGTGTGAATGTTTGAAAAGGGGAAGTGCTTGTTTGTTTGATCGAGAGAGTGAAAGTTGTTGGATAAGCAGTTGCTTTGGAAGGGAAAGGTGATACAATTTAGTTAGAGTTGGCCAAGAAATATGGCGCTTGAAAAGAGCCTGCAATAGGTTTAGAGTGTTTAATATAATGCGGTTCTTTATTTGAACGTTTCGTATCTGATGATGAAACAAACACGAAAAGATTACATTCTCTAGAACTGCCATTTTTGCTAAACATATTATTTTTCATGCACTGGTTCTTTCGCTAGGAAAAATTAAATTTGCTTATACATTTGTTTTGTTAAATGCTCTTTTACACTGCAATCTATCGATCGAGAAATGTCAATACAAAATATATATATTTTTTTCTGTTTTTTTTTCTGTTTCCTTTGCGTTTATCAATAAATATTTTGCAATTGTTCATTTTTTTCTCGCCTTCTATATAATGCGCGCGGTCTACGTTTAGCTAGTTTAATTGCAGTAGTTGTTTTCAGGTTTTTCAAAATTTTGAATTTTTTGCTTTGCTGTTATTGGCGTTGCTTTAGTAAGGTATACGGAAACGAAGAAATCCCAATAAGGTCACGACATTACGCCAAAGGGTTCTTTTGTTATATTTGTTTGTTATGATTTCACTACACCTACCGAGAAAATGGGTAATCATCGTTTTTTACGCTAGTTTGTGTTCCTTCATCATGTTTTATTTAACGTTATTCGAAAGCAGTAACGGGCAACCGTTGTGCAACTGTTTCAAGTTGCAAAACAGATGCACCGTAGCCTAGTTTCGTAGTAGATTTTTATTAAATATATTTGCTTTAATATCATACGTTGTTTTCTTTTTTGGTTAGAGGAGTAAATTTCAAATAATTGTTTAGAATAGGCCAAATGAATGGATGGACACGAGTTCGAGTTATATCAATATGCTGAAGAGGAAATTAGCTGCCAAGGAGGGATTAAATCCTTATTTCCATTTCTTTGGAGTGTAATTCTATTTCGAGAGCTTCAACTTTCGATTCTTTGTTCCATCTACGACTTTCTGTGTGGATGTTTTCCTTCTTTTGGACGTAGATAATTCGGGACTAAGGTGCATAGTGTGGTAAAACTGGTAACGTTTCGATAGAGTTTCTCGTTCTTCACCATGGCCGAGTCAGCTTGAAATAAACTCACACTCGAATTAGAAAATAAAATGCATCTTTTGCAGTTATTGCGTTCCACGACCAATGTGCTGAATGTTTACTGAATTGTGCTTCTTTTATGGTAGAAGAAATTGGAATTATTGATGCAGTGGCAGTGATTTTATACGATTAGAGGAGATTGTGACCATTTTGTTGTTTGTATATAATAGCTTTCAAAAACTTGTTTCGAATTTTCAACACTGACTCGGCTGGATGAGTTTGATCAAAGGTAACTTAACTAAATGTTTGATAATTATAAAATTAAGAATATTGTTTTAGAAATAATACATGGCCAATGCTTCCGAGTGAAGCGTGTAATGATGGATCATTCTTCCTACACTGTGAATATTTTTTCGAAACAATCTCAAATCTTTTCCGGCCTCATGACCCATCGTTATAATATCAATAAACCATCCCAAAATATACAAGTAAGTAAACAGTAAACATATACTACAAAGAAACATAACAAACGGATGAAGAAAAACTTACCGAGAAAGTAACAAAATCCGTAAAGCTTAAAAGAGGGAAACGACGGCATTCGTGGACTCAAACGCCGTCAAGTTGTTGCTCGTTTACGTTCTCGGCGAAACTTGCTTCGCTTGTCGATCGTCGCCGAAACAGCAGTGCTCGATGGTTCGAAGCTCGGACGACTTGCTAGACGCCAGCCTATCTGGGGCTCTAACCAGCGTGCACCGACTGGAAGGAGAGTTCGGTGACGGTTTTGAGGTTATGTATGGTAAAGCAAGAAGCAGAGAGCGTAGCCGTGGACGCATACATGAAACGAAAGAAAGGAAACGAAAATTAGGGCACTAGAGGTGGCATGAAAGATGAATGAAAATGAGCGACCGTCGAGTGGACTGTGTGTTTGTGTGTTGTGAGCGAATGAGAAAAACTTATGAATAACCGAAACTCATACACGGAAGAAAAAAAGTACCCATTTGAGCAGTTGCGTGTGGGAAGTCAATTTTGGGTATAGTTGTGTTAACGTACCCGTTGTGTATAATTAACTTACTTTTGGGTGAAATTCTACCCAAAAGTAAGTTATTTATACCCAACGGGTCGGTTAACATAACTATACCCAAAATTGGCTTCCCACACGCAACTGCTCAAATGGGTACTTTTTTTCTTCTGTGTAGACTGCTACAAGCTGTGCAGATTTTTGCCGTGTTGCTATGATCTACGAATACTCCTTCTCAACACTGTCCTTCAGTCGTTGTCACGCAGCTAGACTATACAAACGCCTCCTAGCGGTTTGGAGAGAAAACCGGCAATCATGGCTACGGTAGGACGGAACACGAACGACACCTTTCCTTTCACTTAAACATCTGTTAAGAAATGGAATCGTGCTGCGATGTGTTTGGATCTGTTGCTGAATATTTCGCAGTCCGGTATCTTAAGCGCATTCTTGTTGTTCTTAAACTTCCTAATGCATTAGGAAAAAGTTACACATAGTGCATTCAGGGTCCAAAATGTCCCAAGACTTTGACACGCTCCCAAAACTTTATTTTTGAACCGATTTTTGATATCTTTGCCTCAAATGAAAGGTGTGGATTCTTAGATCGACATGCTGGCCTGTTTTTTTTTTTCTTAAACTGGCCAATCTGGGCACATCGGCATCCAGACCCGGTTCCGGCATGCATCCGAAGAGGACAATTTTGAAACCTCATATAATTATACCGTTAGGTTAGGTCCTCTTTGGGCCCTACCAGTACCGGTTCCTGGAGTATCTGGATGTGGAAAAATTCACTGGTAGGTCTATGGCACGATGTTTTTCGGATATCAGTATTCAAAACCATCAATTTTGAGCTGTCGAACGGTACAAATACTTGGGGTTCGAAAATTGTCCTCTTCGGGCCCAACCGGAACCGGTTCCAGAGTATCCGGATGTGGCCAAAAGATTTGGTTGGTCTATGGTTTTCAAAAGTTAGGGAAAGTCAGAAAAATTCAAATCCCTAGTTTATTCCGTCTAGACGTTAGAGCTTTATTGAGATGTTGATTGGTCAAAAACTGCCCCAATGCACAAGGAAGGTTAAAAATGACTGAACTATTCAGCTGCTTACCGAGATCGTCTAGAAAGCGCTGCAGCCTCTGGACCTCTTGTGTGGCACTCGAGAGAGTCACGAATTTCACCACGATTGTTTCCTGCCCGGCCAACCGTTGAATTTCATCACGAAGAGAGCATTTTCTAGGCTGTTTCTGCATTTGGACCAATCTGCATTCGAGAACGCAACCAAGCGGCTTCTGCTTAGCAGTAACCAGTAGTCTCTATTCCCTTCAAATTCTGGACTACACGTTTGAGCTCGTTTCAATCATTCCACGTAGGATAAAGATTGGACTCGGAAAAAATGCGACAATTTGTTTTGGGTGTAACTTTTTATCGCGTGGGTAAAAATTAATGAAATTTTGGGTAATACTAGTTTAGAGTGTTATGTTTATGTGTGCAAAATTATCGCGATCTGTCAAGTAGTTTTCAAGATGCATTCGAAACAAGAAGAGCTACGCCAGCAAATCTTGGGCGCGGTGATCGATAATCCTGGTCAGTCGCACAGATGGATCGGCAAAAGGCTTGGAATCCACCATTCCACCGTGTCCCGCGTTGTGAAGATGTTCCAGGAGACGAAGGCCATCGAGCGGCGCGCTGGAAGCGGCCGAAAACCGAAAACGGAATACCCAGAGAAGGCGCGGAAGATAAGGCAGTACTTTAAGAATAACCCGAACCTTTCCACCCGAGACGTGGCCAAAAAGGTCAATTCGTCGAAGTGGTTCGTCCAGCAGACCATGAAGCGGGCTGGGCTACGTGTTTTTAAGGTCAGGAAGGCGCCAAACCGGACTGACAAGCAAAACACGGTGGCCAAATTGCGTGCGCGGAAGCTGTACCGTGAGTGGCTGGTCAAGCCAGGCTGTCTCGTCATGGACGACGAGACATATATCAAGGCGGACACCAAACAAATCCCCGGCCTCGAGTTTTTTGTCTGTACGTCCCGCATGGAGGTTCCGGAAAAGTTCCGGAAGAGAAAGATGGACAAATTCGCGAAGAAGTACCTGTTGTGGCAGGCGATCTGCGAGTGCGGACGGTACAGCAAGCCGTTCGTTACAACCGGCACCATAAACGGGCAGATTTATCGAGAGGAATGCTTGCAGAAGCGCTTGCTGCCCTTCCTCCGCTCTCACCGTGGTCCCACGCTGTTCTGGCCGGATCTCGCTTCGTGCCATTACGCCAAGCCTGTAATGGATTGGTACGAAGCGAAGGGCGTTAATGTGATCCCGAAGGAGGCGAACCCGCCAAATACACCAGAACTTCGTCCGATCGAAAAGTTTTGGGCGATAATGAAGAAGAAGTTGAAGAAAAGCGGAAAACATTCAAAACCGATGAGGCTTAGAAGAAAAATTGGCAGAAATTGTGTGAGGAAGATGGACAAAGCCTCGCCCAAGATCTCATGAGAAGTGTTAAGAGAAATGTACGAGCATTCAGCTGGGGGGGAGGAAATTCAATAAATAAATTATGCCAAAACATAGCTAATATATAGTTATTTAATCCCTGAAAATTTGAGAAGTATCCGATTTAAAATGAATTTTTGGTGATCATTTTTGTGTGTCTCATTTTTTCCGAGTCCAGTCTTTAGCTGATTTTCCAGCTAAGGATGGAAACAGCCGCTGAACCCATCAACACATGGACCGGGGATCGTGCTGCCATTTGTTTGGTTCTGTTGCTGAATATTTCGCAGTCCAGCATCTTCAGCGCCCTCTAGTTGCTCGTAAAAATAACTGGACTGTTCTGCTGCTCACCGATACCATCCAGCAAGCGATTCAGCTACAGGACATCTTCGGTGGCAGTCGAGAGGGTCACGAATTTTACCACCATTGTTTCCTGCAAGCCGTTGAATTTCGACAAGACGCCGGTTTTTTTTTCGGCTGCAAATGCATTCGGCCCAATCTGCATCCGAGAAACCAACCAAGCCATCTTGATTCTGCTTTGCCATAACCAGTAATTTCTGGTTTCCTTCAAGTTCTGGGCTATACGTTCGAGCTCGTTCTAATAATTCCGCGAATGACAGCTGATTTTTCTGCTAAGGATGGAAACAGACGCTGAGATGTCCGGCCTCGTGTTGACCGACACAATGAGCTGTTGTTGTTGTTGTTGTTTCGTATTTGCGTGACTTTCAGCCTGATGCGAATCACGTCACGCCAGGGAGACGACCTGGACCTTACATATCGAACCCATTAACACATGGACCGGGAACAACGGCTTTACTTCTCTTCCGGAAGTGGATTTCCATCTTCGTGCTTAAAATACCCTGGATCCATATGTACTTTTGACACCATCGCACCATCACCATGAAAAAAGCGCCATTCTCGTCACGTCGTATTTCCAGTCCAAGGTCACACTTCGCGCCCGAAACTTCAACTGGCGTTGCGACCTCTCTTACCAACTGACTAATAAACGCCCAACTTACGCTGAAGCACTCTCGACAGCAGCCATTACCTCAACATTCAGAATTTATATAACTCAGAATCTGTACCTGATATTCATTGTTTAATCACATCAGTTTGTATGTTTACTTGCTGTGAGCAATCTGATGGAGTTCGATTCGATTTCCATTCACTAACAATCGAGATATATACATTTTAAATAGCAAGGTGAGTTTGCGAGAGATATAAAAGATAGGAAAAATACATGGAGCAGCAATTCACCTGAAATTCTTTTCAAAACCGAACTACAAGGGTCATTGGATGCTGAATGAGGGTCAGTGTCCCAAGTGGACATCAAAATGTTGTACTTTGTGGTGGGTTTGGCTAGGGTTTTATTTACACGCGTAATCTGAAGTCTATAATTCAATCATGGCAAGCGTATGCCAACTTCCGTTGTTAAGACCGTTTAAAACCGTACAGGCTCTTCTTAGGGCAATCGAATTTCCTTTCGTGTCAATTAACGGTGAATCTTCGAGGCAGTTGCAGTTACATCTCCCCCTAAAGAGTGCCGTACGGGAAAGCAGTCGTGACAACGTACTGTCGCACAGTACATATCTTGGTTGGCCACTACAGCTAACAGGGTCCGGAGAGTCGTCTGCCACACCAAAGGAGCAAACACCTTGTCTTAGTCGGCACTTAATGAATCCCTGTACAACCAACCTTTGTTGGCTTTGTTACAGCACCTCGCTTGATTGTGAACACCCATTTCAATCCAGTCGGGTTTCGACCTGTCGGTTGGTCCACGAGACTCCAGGTCTCGTTTGCTGCAACGGATTCCAACTCCTCCTGCATGGCCGAACACCACGCGGCTTTCAAAAGACACGCCATAACTTCGGTGATAGTTTTAGGTTCCGGCAGCTCTTCGGTTTCGGCGCAAAACACTGATCGCCGAAGAGGAATACCTTTCGTCAACCGCTTTGTTGATTTTGAAAATCGGCTTCCGAAACTGCACTTTTGTTCGGTCCCAGTTGTCACTGGATCACCATCAAACAAAATCAATCATACACTTATTTCAATTACAGCAACCATTGTATGGCCAAATAAACCACAGGACTGAAGAAAGCGTTAGTTCTTGAAGCCTGCCACTTTTGGTGCGGCGCTAGTGATGATTTTAAAATGTTAAGCTCGATTCACAACGGATTATATTTCTTTACAATATTTCTTCTACCAAACTATCAGTATCAGTAATTTAGATAAAACATTATAATACCTGGCTGATAAACAATGAAAAGATACTATCGTTGTGATAACCACTTCACTAAGAACACGGAAGATGTTTCTCTCGAATCAAATGAACGATAAAACACGACAACTTCCGCCGCGAATATTGTGTTTGCAGCATATAGCCTTCAAGAAACCCGAGCTGTCAAATGAGCACCACACGCAGAACCAAGTTTTCGGCTTCACGATTGTTGTTCGTGGATGACGGCAGCTTCAGTCCTGTGAAATAAACAGACCTACTAACATCTCATGATGGGTTCGTAATTTGACTTTCTATAAAATAACATCGAGTCTACTAACAAGTCAAGATCCGACGTGATCCGAACATATACATTTGACGACGAGAATTTAAGATTTATGGTTCAAGACCCCTACGGAAGCGATGGAAGCAGTCCACCATATGGCGAAGCTCCTGCAGCATTTAGAACAGCCAACACCAGCCCATGGCAACCCGCAGCAACCAACATCAGTGAACTTGCGTTCGATAAGTGGTACATCCGGTACACGGACCTATTCGCATCGGATGCCAGGAACCTGGACGATGCCGTCAAAGCTTCCCAATGACCTCATTTTCAACAAGCGGTACCAGTGCCTCTCACAGATCAAGTCGGATGCGAGCACATCATCAGCTACGGGAGGAAGGTGAACCGTGCCTGCGAGTTTTCAAAAACATGAAGATCTACCAATTCAAGTGCTTGACGTTTGTGTGAGGCCTAATATGGCATTCCTACCTGGAAGACGCTCCCGTCTCCCTCCAGAACCTGCTAGACGACTATCAGCGGTTCTTCTATCTCAAACCGGACACACCCATGATCGAGCGCCAGTCATGCTCGAATCAATCGGTCCATGCTATCTAGGAGAAGAAGGGAACTTCCCATGAGCAGTAGTCTTCAAAAACGGAAGGTACGCCGCCTCGTACTCCTTGTTGGTTGAGCCGCTTTGCTCCTCGAAATTGCCCATTCTCGAACCACCAGCGCAAGTAGTGCGACCGGATTGGCCACAAGGAAGGCTATTGCGGTTGCTTTTCCAAATCTCAATCAGTTCCAGCCATCGAGACGAGAAGAAGCCAGCAAACAAATCAAGCAACCCCCGAAAAGTCAAAGCCAGAGGAGTGTACACCGTGAATGCGAGTTAGCGGAGCCTCCACTGGAGCTGGTAGTCCGAATCCATTGAAGGAAATGGCTGGACTTGTTTCTGGCCATTGGTTAACATGCGACCACATCAGGCGATGTTGATCCTCAAGGAAGACATTGTAGTTGACTGATCTGATCTTCTCGATGACGGTTGGTGGTTCCCACTGCCAGGAGTTCGCTCGGTGAACCTTGGCGTACACGGAATCACCGTGCTGGAAACCTCTCTTGACTGCACAGTGCTTCCGGTTGAAAGCGTCGTTTTGCACCATCCTGTCTCTGGACGACATCTTCGCTTCTGCTGATCTCTGGATCATTGACATCTTCGCTCCTGCTTGGCCTGAGCAATGATGATGCAGTACGTTGTGGTGCCGAACATCATCTTAGCCGGAAGTTTGCCGTCCCAGGTCGCTGGTCAGAGTGGATCGGTACACTTACAGGAACGTGAGTAGGGTTTGTTCTTGCGGATTTTCCGGAGGCTTCTCTTCAGGGTGTCCACGAATCTTTCGCCTAAGCCATTTGATTGTGGATGGTACGGAGCGATTCGAAGGTGCCGGATACCTTGACTGGTGCAGAAATTCTGGAATTCGTTACTTGAGAACTGGCTGCCGTTGTCCGAAACAATTACCTCTGGAATGCCGAATTTTGCAAAGGTTTGATTTAGCAGCTTGATCGTTGCTTGCCGAACATGACGCATCAGTCGACCATGCTGTGCGATTCACGTCTTTGAAAGTAGGATTGAACTGCAGCGGAGAGATTAGCTTAGCAACGATTTGGAGTGTGGCGTCCATCCGCAGTGCTGCGAAGGAAACAGGAACCTTCTCTGCTGTGGCGGAAATAATGCTTTCCAGATCTTCCTCAAGGCCTGAGTGTTGCGATGACGTATAAGTGACATCAGGGTGATCTCAAACCTGGAACTAGTTGGGCAACCCTTCGATCAATAAACCGTCGATCCAAGTAATCAACGCGTCTGGCAAACCGCTCCATCTAATGACCTAGTTGCAGTGCGACGCACATTGGCACAATTCTGAAAAAGACGGTCAAAAACATTTTCACCCTTTTGTCATCATTTTATCGACTAGAACTAGTCTTGAGAAGAGTTGCTCAAAATGTTATTCCGCACCTTTTGAAAAAACACGCCTAACCTTTCATAAGGGCTTAACTACACGTTCAACTTCTAACTTTTTCCAGCTACAAGATAACGGGTTATTATCTTCGACAAAGTTGTAGAGCAAGTAATGTTAAGAAAAGTTGCTGAAGACACTAAGTTTCTAGAGCCTAACGTTAAAGAGATTTTTTTTTTTTAATCTTTATTTCACGTCGGCCTATTTCCTCACATGGTGACAATCACCGACGCCAGGAAGACGACTCCACCACCTGGACCCTACCTAACGACTCATGAATATGAACCGGGACCAACGGCTTTACTTCCCTTCCGAAGGAAGACGTGACTAGATTTTTTCGCCTCAGAAAAACCACCGACGTCGACTGGGATTGAACCCAGACCCACTGGGGTGCCAAGTAGCAGTCACGCTTACCACTACACCACCGACGCCGGCAACGTTAAAGAGATATAATTAGTTTTTTTTCAGCACTACTTTGAAACCGGTTTTTTGATTAATTAGTACTTTGTTCAAATTTTACGATTTCAATATGTTCTAAGACATTGTAGGAATTATTAAAATACACATTTTTGCAGAACACACCAATGCTCTCTGGTGACCACCTTTTGATATATGGTGATTCAAGTGTCTGTATGACGTCATAATCAACCGCCTTAGAAAGGGTGGGCGGGTCCTGGTGGGGTCTAAAACAGATTGTATTTGAAAGATTATCTTATGAACTAGTATTCCTGAAATTGTCAGCATTGGGTACTGAAGGGTACCTAGTAAAACCTCAGTTTGAAATAGTACAGGTTATAAGCCAATTTATATGTCACATGTGACGTAATGTTCAACAAACTAAAAAAATATATATGCGGGTCTTGGCGGCGTCTCAAATCGATTGTATTTGTAAGATTATCTTATGAACTAGTAATCCTGAAATTTGATTGGGTACCAAAGGGTACCTGGTTAATTCTCAATCCGATAACTGTAAGAAGGCTTTCGTATATGACCCAGTGGCACATACTGCCTAGAAATTTTTCTCGATGATTCCTTCACCAGACTCTTCTCCGCCATACGGTTATTCTGTATGCTATACGGTGCCGTTGGCTAGAGTATGATTCCGTTGTCTGCCAGATACTTCTTTAGCTTGCCAATGGAGTACTCTCCTCCATCGTTCGCACGCAGAGTCTTGGGTTTCCGGTCGAACTGGTTGTCGACCAGACTTACGTACGCTTGGATCTTGACGTACACTACCGACTTCAAACGCAGCAGGTACAATACTCTGGTACAGAGTAACCGATCACCATACGGTTACGATTTCTGATTGACGTGCTCGTGTCACAGCCAAGTCCGAACGTTTGGAAGAACTAGATCTCCAACTACTCCAACTGCTCCAGCTTTCCAACGCTTTCCGGAAACGATATCCCCGTCATCTTCTCCTCACAGCACGTTCCGCAAACCATTTGCACTCAACAATCGAAATTCGAAACTCGTCACGAACGATTTTTGTTACAGCATCTACGCTCCGGTGTCCCAACCGGCGATGCCACAAATGAACGCATTGTTTCGGATAATTCTCTGTTGTCAGCAACACTTGTCCCGGGTTTGCCTTTTGGTGATACCGATCTTTCTGAATACGACAGGACTGTTTGTCGAACAGCACACAATATCCATCATCAGTGATCTTGCTCACCGATAGAATGTCTAATGTGGAACATGGTACACATGATTAGCTCGATAATTCAGTTCGTTGAATGCTCCAACTCCAATCCCATTGCTCTTAACTTTCTTTCCGTCCGCTACTGTAATGTTTTCGTCAAGGTCAGAGTCCTCGCTCTACTTGATCGTTTCGAGCAGCTAGACACACTTCGTTGTTGGTCACTAACTTTACCTTCTGCTCCGCTTTCTTCTGGTCAATCATCTTACTGTCCTTGGCCACCTTTTTGCAGCCACGACGGTAGTGGCTTTTTTACTGCCATGTAGTAACACGTTCCCTTAACTTTTCCAAACGATGTTCCCGCAGTCTCGGTTCCGGTTCGCAGTACTTTCTGTGCCACCTACCGTTTCTTACGGTGTCTCCATTCATCTATATAGTAGCTTGCCCTTCACCAATCCCAGAGTGATATCCTTCTCCTGATGGCTTTCTAGTGTGATTACAAGGCTTCTATAGAGTTTCGGGAGGTTTGAACGCGACGATCAGATGTTCCTTCAGCTCCTCCTCGATAGTCGTTAGATATTTGATTATAGAGAGAGGAAAAGTGTTCATAAACTTCCAAATGCATTCGGAGTATTCAGAAAGGAGGTAGAGAAAAGATTCCACAAATGGCCGCCTAATATCGCCACATCGAATTTTCTAAGACTCGAATCTAAGAAACTGCAAATATATCGCAAGCCGAACTATAACATAATGTTTTGCTTCGCTGGAGCTTTCAAGTGGTTCTAGTTTCCGGAACGAAATTTCTATTGTTTTTGAGATTTGTGTTCTCAAAAATGCGAAGTGGTGATTGTGGTAGATGTAGAAGTTAAATGGTAATGGTTGTCGTGACCGGACCGAAGTGTCCAGCCTGTTCGCGGCTACATGAAACTGTGATGCTGCTTTCTCTCCATCCGATATGTCTGTTAGTCCGATCTCTTCAAAATTCGTGACTGAAGACGAATGGTAGAAGCTGGAAACCTCGATCTGGTCACGACAGTGATGTCAAAGTAACGGCGATTTGCATGAGGAAATAATCGTTTCTTAAAATTCTAAAGTTAAGTCTAGCCAACACTATTCGACCAAGATTTTGCTCATGGCTACTTCTACGAAATGAGAATCTACTCTAACCTAGAAAATCTTCCAAAGTCATAAGCTACGATCTACCTCCACGTTCTGCTCCAAGTAGTTCCCTCTTCAGCAATAGAGTGTCGCTGCTCTGTGTTGTCTAGTGAAATGTTGTGTTGTATTTGAAATGTCAGTGTATTGCTTCATGGTGTCACGTGTAGTTTATTGGTACGAAACGATAATGGGTAGAGAAACGAAACGAAACCAAAGGCAGTAGAGAGCTGTTGTCGTCCGCAAATCGGAAGGAAAATGACATTTTGGGATCGTCTAATCTATGCACATCTTCACTTGCTAAACAATCACCTCAGGATGTCATTCTATACATTCATCCGAAGAAACTTCGTAGATGGCCTGGCGATGGAATGTTAAGGGAATGGTACGGAAACAAGAGTGGGCGAAAGAATACAAATTAGCAGAAGGAAATTTGCAAAGGATTACACTACATACTAATACATCCTCTAACGCTAATACTATCGTTACCAAAGATCGTTCCATTTCAATTGACCCCGACTTGGTTTAATGATGCCTCATCTATTCTACAGAGCTATTGATTTGATCCTACTCGATCACGTTTCTAATAATATTCCGGTGGTGAGATTTTACTAAATCTAGATGAGAGTGAAAAAATTGTGCCGTATTGTGCTGATGTATGTGTGACTTCGTTTATGCATGTATGCGTGTTTAGATGTACTTGTGATTTTGATTTACCCTTGAAATGTCCACGCCAGTGATCGACTTGACCAGATCCGGAATCTTGTTGACGATCTGCAGCACCTCGCCGGTCAGCTTTGCCGCACCAACTTCGGCACCTCCGCTCGATACCATCGTAATCTTCTTGGCCTGGGACAGCGGAGCTGCAACCTCAGCGGCCACCTGCAGATTGGTTTAAAAATTTGATTAAATTGAAATTAGAGTCGGATTTGTTTATAAGTACCTTTGGCAACGTCTCCAAGAGCATGTCGACCATAGCAGCTTCGCGATACTCTCGCCAGGCTTCCGCCTTCTTAGCCATCTGCTCGGCTTCAGCTTTCGCTTTGGCAGCAATGGCAAATGCCTCGGCTTCTCCGCGGACTTTTATCTGTTTGAAAACGAAATACGGTCTGTCATAGGGCCATTCCACTTTCAAGAATGATTCAACTTACCGCTTCCGCTTCGGCTTCCGCCTCCAGGATGACTCTGTTACGATTGGCTTCGGCCAGCTTTTCCAGCTTGAACTTTTCGGCCTCGGCCGGGCGCCGGATGGTGGCCTCCAGTTCGCGTTCGCGACGAGTCATTTCCTGCTCCTGAACGGCAATTTCCTGCGTACGTTCGATGACCTTGATTTGCATCTGTTCCTCCTTGATGCGCTGCTTGGTCTTTGCGGCTTGCAGCTCGTATGCCATCTCGGCTTCGGCCTTCTTCGTCTGAACCTCGACGTCGTACACTGCCTTCTTCAGCTCAAAGTCGCGCTGAGCCTTGGCAATTTCCGTATCGTTCAGGAACCGGGAGGCCATCCGTTGCTCCTCGGCGATGGCCTCCTTGATCGTGGCGTCACAGCGGGCTTCCGCCTCGCCGATACGGGCGTCACGCTTGACTTCGGCCGTACGAGCCATACCCAAACTTTTGAGATAGCCCTGCGGGAAAAGAAGATGCAAAAACACGAGAAATGCACAAAAACGTGGTGGACTCATGGCTCATGGGTGGTTCGTGGAACTATAATGTGTGGAAACTCGAGAAAACCTCGGTGATGATCACTCGCAAAACGCACTTCAGGTGTTTCAAAGTTTACGGTTGTGAATGGTTTAAAAAATGTTCTGAATAAGTTGGTGTCCTTGGGTTTGATTCATGGATTGCTTTTTTGTTAAGTTTTCATAAACTTTCGAATTATTTATTTATTCTATTCAGTCGTGTTCGTTCATAGGGTGCGACAGGAAAAAAATGCGAAAATTATTGAACTTTAGTATTGCTTTAAATTGTGTAACTAATGACTGGAAAATATGAAGTTATGGCCGAAACATGTGTGCATCCCTAGCAGTCCGGACCTTAACCCGTTGGATTATTTGATACAGGCGTGTCGCGAAGCACAAACCTGCATAACATCTTACCGCAGTGTGAAGACTCTGAAGTCTGTCATAACGCGCACATGGCAGTCGATGTCAGAGGCCTACGTTCGAAAGGGGTGTTCTAGGTACCGGCGTCATCTTAACCCTTTCAGGCCTAAATTTTTCAAAGCGTTATCATACAAGCAATTTGGTATATTCTGATTGATTTGGTGCTGAATAACATAGGAATGATTGAAAAAAGTAGGAAATATTTTTCTTAGATGTGCTATGTCGTCCAAACTGTCCTGGAGTTCAGAACATATGATCTTCAGTTGTAACAGTAGCTTAATCCGCTATACAAAGTTAAGGTATGTGTTCAATCATATTCAATGAATGTTCTGGAAGACCAACATATATTATGAGATAATCTTGGGATATTCTATGTCATCCAAACTATTCTGGAATTCAGAACTTAAAATCTACTGTTGTAACCGTAGCTTTATCCGCTATATAAAGTTACGGTATGTGTTCATTCACATTCAATGAATGTCCTGCAAGCCCAGAAGACATTATGAGATAATCTTTGGATATTCTATGCCAAACAAACTGTCCTGAAGTTCAGCACTTTAGTACTACAGCTGTAATAGCTGTATCCACTCTAAAAAGTTTCAATATGTATGCAAACACATCCAATGAATGTCCTGGAAGACCAACATACATTATGTGATAATCATGGGATACCCTATGTCATCCAAACTGTCCTGAAGTTCAGAACTTAAGATCCATGACGCGCACTGTTGTAAAATGTACTAATCTCGTGTGGAAACCTAGGTCGGTGTACACAGCGCCAGCGTGGTGGCTATCCTGATTAAAAATTACCTCAAACGAACGATATCAAAAATCCTCCACCAACCATTTCTTTAATGGTTTGGATGATACCCCAAATAGGTCGTTAAGAAAAATAACCATACGAAATGTATTAGGGTATGACGTGTCACGGAAGGTTAATTGAATATGTTTGAATATGTATTTTAACTTTGTATAGTCCATAAAGCTACTATTGCAATTGCAGACCTTTAGTTTTGAAAGACAGTTTGAATGATCTGAAACTATACTACGATGTCTGTGGACGATTTAGAATATTCATTCAATATGTTTGAATATTTATCGTAGCTTTGTATAGTCCAAAAGGCTACGGTTACTACTGTATATCTTAAGTTCTGAACTCAAGGAAGATTCACCAAATGTATTTGAGTGCATATCGTCATCTTCATAGGTTATAAAGCTACTGTTACGATAGTGGATCCTAACCTTCGAACTTAAGGGCAGTTTTGGTGACCTAAATCATCCCAAGATATCTCATTATATCTGTAGACCTTGCAGAAGACTCACTTGATTTGGTCAAATTCATATTGTTACTTTATTTAGTCTAGAAAGCTACAGTTACCGCCGTAGATTTTAAGTTTTGAACTCCAGGATATTTTGGATAACCTAGAACATCCGAAGATTATCTGTTGTTCTTCCAAGATATTCAATGAATGTGTTTCAATACACATCGTAGCTTTGCATAGCCCAGAAAGATTTTGTAACAACTGTAGGTCTTATGTTCTGATCTCAAGGATAGTTTGGATGACATAGAATATCCCACGTTATATTACTTTTAATGTTTGTTGTCATTTAGGAATATAAAATGAATATGTTTGAATATTAATTGTAACTTTGCATTGCCTAAAAGTTACTGTTACAGCTGTAAATCTTAAGTTCTGATCGTCAGGACCGTTTGGATGACCTAGACCACCCCAAAATTATCTTCTTATGTATTTTTACGTTCAAAAATATTCACTGAATATGCTTGAATACGTGACGTAACTTTGTATAGTTCAAAAAGCTACTGTTACTACCGTAGATTTTAAGTTCTGTACTCCAGGGTAGTTTGGATTACCTAGAGGCTCACAAAGTTGTAAAATAAAGACCTTCTAAAAGATTCATTGAATATGTTTGAATACATATCGTCGCCTTATATAGCCCAAAAAACTACTGTTACTACCGTAGATCTTATGTTTTGAACTTAAGGACAGTTTGGATGAACAAGAATATGCCAAGATTGTCGGATAATGTCTGTTGACCTTCCACAGTATTCAATGAATATTGTTAAATACATATTGTGCCTTTGCATACTTCATAAACCTACTGTTACAACTGTAGACCTGAGGTTCTGAACTCAAGGACAGTTTGGATGACCTAGATCATCACAGTTTATCTCATAGTTTTTTTTTTTTCGTTCGAAAATATTTACTGAATATGGTTGTATACGTAGCGTAACTTTGTACAGCCCAAAAAGCTATTGTTACTACTGTAGATCTTAAGTTCTGAACTCAAGGACAGTTTGGATGACCTATAGCATCACAAAATTATCAAATAATGACTGTTGACCTTCCAAGAGGTTCATTCAATATGTTTGAATACATATCGTAACCTTATATAGCCCTAAAAGCTACCGTTACAACTGTAGATCTGAAGTTCGGAACTCAAGTACATTTTGGATAAACTAGAACATCCCAGAAAGAAACATGTTTGACGTTTGTCAAAGAGAATTAATAGTACGTATGCAAATGTACCGTATTCTAAAACAACGCTTAACACTATTAATAACGCATTTTCTTTCTGAACTTCTTCATATTTTGCATGTTCTAGGTCGTCAAGATGGCCTCAAATTCATGTTTTTTCCCCCCAGATAGAAGGATTGATGTAGAACAAATCTGACGAAGACAGTGTACACTTGTGTTCAGTCTGTGATTTTATACAGCCATTTTCCTTTAGGTCATTTATGACCCTTTAGGCTGAACGGGTTGAAGTCGCTGAAAATGGCATTTGAAAGAAATACAATAATTTTTGCATTTTTTCCTGCCACACCCTGTAAGATTATGGTACACTCCCGTTTCATTGTACTCAATTTTTGAGTACAATTGTATACCATTTCTTTTTTTCTCTAGGAAATGTTACTCAATTTTCGTAAAAAGTGGATCTACTCACAAAATTGAGTAGATCCACTTTTTACGAAAATTGAGTAACATTTTCGTGAGAGAAAAAGAGATAATATACAATTGTACTTAAAATTGAGTAAAATGAAACGGGAGTGTACAACTCCGATGGGACATCGTAGCAAGGATCGTACTGTATTCTGATTTGAATAAAGACCGCTAGATGAAGACATGTTCGTCCCATGTCAATGGGTTCCGCAAGCAGCGCATTTAAAAATAGCTATTAATTCGGGTAAAATACATAACTTTGGCACATTTTCTTTGCAATTGATCAGTAATTTGTATTTATTTTTTCAAACACAAAGCCTGCTTTCTCTGTTTAGTTCATATTCATCAGAATTCTTGTTCGCTTTTTCAAATCGTTCAATTCCAATTCCACCCAATTTTATTTACCTTCATCGTTGTTTGAATAACCACTATGTAAAACAATACGAAAAACTGTGTCTCGGAAAAGCAATCCTTACAATCTAAGTTAAAGTAAGAAAAGTGTAATATTTATATAAGAGCGCAAAAGCTAAAAAGCTGCAAAAAACTAAGGAAACCGAATACAACAACTAATCAACAGAAAGTGGAATAAAATGGAATCATAAATTCAACCGAAACAAAATCTAAAAACCAAACCAATTTTGCAACTTGTTTTGTTTGGCTGCCGGCGACACTGCCTCAAAATCAGCAACCGGTTTGAGGCAATGTTGCCAATGTTTGTTTGTTCTTGATTGTCATTGCGTAAGTAAGCGCGATGGCTGCTGATCGATTGTGAGTGTGTGTGTTTATGTGTGTGGAAAAAAAATGGAAAACTGAAATCTTCAAAGAAGCACATCACATCCATGTGCCGGTGAAATCAATCCAAAATGGTGCGAGTGTTTGTGTACTGTTTGGTTGGTATATGTTGGTAACACTGTTTGTGCAGTTCGCGAATCATCATAATGTATAAATGGCGAGCTTGTTGGTAGCTAGTACAGAGCGAACATTGATACAGAACATGACAGATCAACCAAGGGCGTTGAAAGGTGAGATCATGTAGGTTATCTGTGGTAGTGGTGTTGGTTTCAGCAGTAGTAGTTAGTTGGTTAGTTAGTTAGTTGTAGTAGTAGTAGTATTAGTATTAGCGCAAGAAACAATGGTTGGCCATTTGTCCCTAAGGGTTTAATCAACATACCTTAGCACCCTTTTACATTTGTTTTTCAAATTATTGTAATTGTAGCGGAAAAATATACGAAGAAAAAGAAAGAAAGAAAAAATACACATTGGAGAAAAAACTATGTGTTTCTTTTTTTCTTGGAGAGGTGATGAGGGGAAAAAGTGGTGTTTAGAGATTAGTACTGTTACTTAGGATAAAATAGGAAAAATATCTATAAATTATTCAATAATATAAGGGGAAGTGGGGTAAAATCAGCCATATCTTTGTTCACAGAGCCGTGCGGTAGATGAAATAACTTGTTTACGATTTTTCAGGAAATTTCACATAGGACTAGCCTTATTTGGTTGATCTTGAGCCACTCCGAGCAAAGATATCTATAAACCATTCAAGAATACAAGGGGAAGTGGGGTAATACCAGCCATATCTTCGTTCACAGAGCCGTGCGGTAGTTGAAACAGCTTTTATTCGATTCTTTAGGAAATTTCACATGGGATTAGCACTATTTTGTTGATCTTGAGCCTCTCCGTGCAAAGGTGTCAATAAATTATTCAAGAATATAAGGGGAAGTGGGGTAAAATAAGCTCTATAACTCCACAACCATATCCGTGCGGTGATTGAAACCAGTTTCATTCGATTCCCCAGACAATTTCCAAGCGGAAATGGCCTTGTTTACAAGCCGTGCTTAAAAGCGACAAAAGTTACAGATATTTTCCTTTGTTTTCATCAGTTCTTGCCCACTGTGCAATGTTTGTCTGAAGTTTGCTGTACTCGGGGGCCGTTTAGAACAATCCTTGGCCTTCCCCGCCGCGCAATACTGGGTAACCCGGGGAGTAAGAGGGGGGGGGGGGGGCATATTCTTTTTCTTGGCCCAGAACCGTGAGCGGAACAAGGGGGGGGGGGGGGGGGGGGGGGGGCACCCTCTGTTTGTGGACCTGGCATGGGGGTCCGGGGGTAATAAAAAACCTACTTCTCTTCTTCCTTTGGTGGTGCTCGGTGTGTTGATTGGGTGGCCTTGTGTGTTATCGGGGGGTTCTTTTTTCGGAATCCAAACACCCTAACGCTAGCAGGATGCTTTCTCAGATATACGTTTTAATGTTCTTGGCCACATATTTTACCGGGAGAGAACTAACATAGCGGTTCTGGAATATGATACAGGATCGACGGTAAACATGCCCTCGTCGGTGAACAGGATTACCGGATTATTTCGCTTGAGCAAGTTCAAGATTTTCTTACATTGCTCGACTCCTAGCTCCTGGATGCGGTCGGTAATCATGTGAGTTTTTTTCCGTGCCCTTGACTTCGACCCGCAATCTTCCTTTGCGATCTTCCCGAGTAAAGTCTAACATCATAAAGATTTTTTTTATAAACCTTATATTTCTATGTTTACCTGTTAATATTTGCATAAAATATAAAAGTGTCTAAACCTCATAAGTTTTCATTTATTTCGATATGATAGCTGAAGAATAGTCCTAATGATTTTATAATGGAGTCCTTTGAGGTTCGATTAGTGTTTTTAAAATCAGGATACACAAAATCTGCAGATTCTAACCTGGCTAATCTTGACTCGAGATGTAGTATTTGTCTTCGTTGAAACCTCCATATTTCCCTGCTGCTTTGGCAGCGGAACAGCTTGTGTATCGCAGTTTCTATTTCTCCCGGACATGTCTCGCAATTGGGCTCATCTGCCACGCCTCGTTGAAACAGCAAATCTCGATGCCTTATCTTTTGGTGCATTACCACAAACCAGTTGGATCGCTGCGTTGATGATAGAATTTTTTTTAGGAAAGTGTTTGAAGACGGCCTTCCAGTCACGTTGATTAGCCGTTACAAATCCAGGATTCGGTTTTGGCGTCAGAAAGTGGCGATATATTGCTTGGGACGATGCTGTACTGATCAATTGATGAGGTAAATGGGACATTTCGGTTTGCAGTAGTCTAATATGGTTGAATATCGCTGGTACTGGAATGTTTGGATTCTCTACATGGGAAGCTACTCAAAAATGTAAGTTGTCTTGCCGTGCTTATCGCTCGGTTCAAAAAGAGTGTCTCTGGACAATGCAGGTTCAGACCACATCTAGATGTTGGGAGAATCAAGTTGGCAAATGCTATTCTTTGTAAAGCTTAGCCATACCAAATGAATTTCCCGATTTCTGCCTTAATTTCTGTGGCAAATCCGTTTTGTGAGTGGAATATTTGAAGCCATTTACCAAAGTTTTGAGGTGATATACGAGTTGATAAGAACGACTTTTTGAATTACTTCCTCGGGTGATGAAACCAAAGTCGGGTTCTCAATCCGCTAAGAACGGCCTGCCAGTTTAATTTTTGAACTTGTTTGA
The DNA here is from genome assembly GCA_024533555.2 of Aedes koreicus. Lineage (NCBI taxonomy): Eukaryota > Metazoa > Arthropoda > Insecta > Diptera > Culicidae > Aedes > Aedes koreicus. The sequence continues at coordinate 26,615 of JAHHFK020004245.1, forward strand.
TATTATTTCCAAAACGTACTCCCAAGATGTTTACTACGTTTTCGATGTTTAGCCACTCCGTGTCTGTCGTGAGGTTAACGTTGCCGATCATTACTGCTACAGTTTACTGCTTATTCAAAATTGCACCGGAAACTGAACCATATTCATTGAATACAGTAGCAACTTGAAGTACTGCTCGTTCGCTCTCTAGAAACCTGGATACGTCATCGGCGTAGGCGTTGATCACGGCATTAGGAAATTTGTTCAAGATGGCATCTAATAGTGGCTTCAGGTACAAAACAAAAAGATGCATTGGCACTGATCGTTTAATTTTGAATTCCTGTGTCAGGTGACCATTGACCAAGATTTTAGAATACGATTGGCTCCAAATCGTGTCGAGTAAGTTAACAGAATTCTGGTTGAAATTCATTCCTTCCAGAGTTTGTTTCAGAAAATGGTGATTGACTCTGTTAAACGCATGATCTAGATCAAAAGGCACCAGAAGTGCACTTCTACGGTGTTGTTTGAGTTGACAGATTCTATCGTATCTACGACTTGTTGCTTCGAATATAGTTTTCTTTCCTTTGAGCATTTTTGGTTATCTGTCAACGCCAAAGGAAGCAAAGAATGTATTCTTCGTTTGAGGATCTTTGCCAAGACTTTGTAATCAAAGTTCAAAAGTGATATTGGACGATATCCTTTCGCACTGTTGTCACCTCTTTTCTTTTTTACCAGAACCAAGATCCCATCGTAGGTTTCATTGCTAATCCTTGAAGTGCATCATTGATGACATTAGTGAACTCATTGGAAATAACCCGCCAAGCCTTCAGATAAAACTCTTCGGAGATCGGAGCCCGGAGATGTTCGAGAACAACTTTCTTTGATGGCAGCTATAATTTCGTTTTGATCTACTGCGTTCATCCGATTTTCATTTACAGGGTTATTTTGTGGAATTGCTTTGGCTGGCGCAAAATCAGTTGGAGGTTCAGCGTCTTCAGAGGACTATAAGGTTTCAAAATATGATCTGATTGATTCCCTTATTTGAGTGTGGTCTCGAACTTCGGTACCATCGTCTGACTGCAACGTTAAGACGGATGTTTTGGACTTTTTTTTTCATGGATTTGAGCAACATGGAACAGCGTTGTGGATTCTCCGGAAATATAAGTTTTGTTGTTTTTTCCGAAAATTCGCCGAAAACTGTCTCTGCAGACGAAGCATTTGTGATTTAATGTGGTTGATCGTAAAAAGCTGTTCTGGATTGCCGTGATAGTTGTCGTATGCTACTTTCAATTAACATCGATATAGCTCGATCGCATCTTTAAATTCTCGGTGGACAATTGAAGTTTTCCATTTCAAAAACGAGATAACTTTTGGCTTTGTATACATAACCCACCATTCTATCCACGAACGATAGTTTCTTCTCGCAAGCACCCAGTATTCCCATTTTCTAGACGGAATCTAGCGAACACTAGTTTGTTTACATAATAATCAGTCCCTCTTTAATATGCTGGCAACCAGATGGCTCTTGCGATGGCTAGAAGAATTCCATACTGAAACAAAATACTGCGTCACTTATTTGGGCCTGCCCTGTAGATCAATCTAAATGATCTAATTAGTGCCTCGTAGCCTGTCCATGATACTGGATTCAGGTTTGCCTTGCAAAAATTCATTTTTTTTTTCATTTTCACTTTTTTCCGGCAATGCCAGTCAACTATAGAACAAATCGATATTTCCACTTTGATGAAGCCAAGTTTTATGCATTTTTTCTATCACACTGGAATAAAAAAAAGACTTAAAAGTATTCATTTTTTGGGATTAAAAAGTAAGCATTTTTTGACGTGTGGAGGATGTTTATTGAAATGCATAGAATATAGTAAAAAAATGACTACCTCCGAATTACCGTGTACGTGTATGCTAAGAAAATCATGGCATTGTATGCACAGGTGAAACGGGAACCTTGCTTGTATGATGATGCAAACATTATCACGCATACGGTAAATTTCTCAATTATCTTAGCACTCTGTAGCATCGTGTTAGAGAAATATTATTCTTTTTGGTGGTGGTCATAGACTGCGTAAAAGTGTCATGGGTTTTAATCAAATATGTTACGTTTGAATTTTTATTTACCTCTTCATTCACTAAATCAGATACGATGTTTTGAATAAGTTGTCGAGAATTTGTGAATCTTTCATAAAATAAATTGTTCAAAACCGTCTGTGCTTTCGAACGAATTTTCCCCACTATATAAAGATTGCTTGTGCTTGCAAAATTAGAGACTACCGGGTACGCCATAAAAATGCAAACTCTTATTTCTGAAAACTTTCATCACTGTTTGAACTATTTTCGTTAGGTCATAACTAGTTTCCCATCTATTATTTGATATAAACAGAACGTTTAGGTCTTAACTGCTGACTATTTATGTTCCGTAAGGATGTTTACACGGGCTCCATCTTGGTCGAAAACTATATCATAATCCTGAATGGTTTACATCAATTTACACGACATGAATCAAAAAGGCCGAAACAGTGACAATTCAAGAACCCCCAAGTAGCGCAGCGCGTTTCAGCTCGTATCAATATTAAACATTATCGAAATCGAATAAAACTAGTGCATCCAATTACCTAAATTGTAATGTAGCTTATAGCCGCTTAATATACGTAGGAAAACCACCGAACCATTACGCTGAACTATACTGATAAGAAAGAGCTAGACGTGACTAACATACTGCTTCAAGCGATATGAGCAATATTTCGATTATCTCGTTTTTTTTTCGGGCTATTGAATTGATAAAGATATGTGCATAACAAGATAGGGGGAAGTAACAGAATAAAAACAGGAAACCTGCCGCGAAAAGAGTGTGCCAATTCGCGATTAAACTGTCTATCGAAACTAGGTGAGCAGGATGAAGTAAGAAATTAGACATTGGAAAGAGAAACAGATTGAAAGAAGAAACATAGATGAGAGAGAAAGAGAGAGAGAGTGAATCGGACAGAGGATGGGGACTTGAGTGGAACGCCCGCGCGGACTTACCTCCTCATCGCGGATGTCCTTCAGCGTGTAGGACACCACCGTGATGCCCATGTTGACCAGGTCGGACGAGGCGACTTCGAACACCTGCTTGGAGAACTTCTTCCGGTCCTTGTAGATTTCCTCGACCGTCATCGAGCCCATGATGGCACGCTGGTGGCCTTCCAAGGTAACCAGTGCAATATGTTGGATTTCCGCTTCGGACTTGCCGAGGAACTGCTCGCACGCCGTCAGCAGCATGTCCTCGTTTTGGCCCTGGATTTTGACCTGGGCAATGCCGGTCACGGAAATTGGCACACCCTGGCTGGTGTACACGGTTGGACTTTCCACCTGCAGTGTCATCGTGTTGAGGGAGATTCTAAAAATAACGCAGTAAATATTACAATTACCGCCTGTGGATAGCCCCGGGGGGGTTTGTGATACCGCGTACCTTTGAACTCTTTGCACCGAGGGCCATACGAATGCCCGCCCACCGGGGACCAGCAGCGGTTTCATGTGGCAGCATCCTGCGGAATAGAAGAGTACCAATATCAGAAGGAAATTCAATTTGTCCCAATTAGCCTAATTGTGTGGCTGTGTGCGTATGCAATTTTGATTGATCCACTGAGGAATGAGTCACGATTGTGTGGTAGGTCACACTTTCGGCGATTTATCGACAGTTAGCAATGTCATTCGAGCGTTGGTTTGTCAACTGAGAATCAATTTAATTGTAACTCCCTAAGAGAGTGTGAAAATTATTCACTGCATCATACAAGACCGTAATCTCCAACGGATATTATCTTCGGATTAAATCCCGATCAAGATTGTTCGGCTAATTTGTTTGTCAACATTGGAATCGATGAATGCAGTGCTAAGCAAACATTTCGAAGATAAGCCAAACAGAAGCGGTATTAGAAGTTAATCCGAGTTGGAGCTTACCACCAACAGAGTTGTTGTGCAAGGGAAAATGTGTCTAGCAATTGCAGGAATGGATAATTGTTAGCTATGACTTCTTTCGATGATTTGCTTTACCCGATGATCATGTTGGTTTACGTTAATGGTATTTCCAGACATCTATGAAACAATTTGTTCTATAAAGGTGATATTCTAGCCTTATTCTAGCAAACTGTAGACATGATGAACAAGCACCAACCGGTAAACTTATCTCCCTCAAAGTGGATAGATAATAAATAGACTGGACTGGACCTGCGAATCGACGTCAGACTTGAATCTGAAAAATAAATCTTCAAATGAATGCTGGACCGAGGTGTAGTTCGACATTTTTTAAAGAATGACGTTTATCTCACCTCGCGAATTTTTTTTCGAAGCACACATGCTATCTTGGCTAAATTATAATCAAGATAGCCATGATAAAACAGAGAAAAAAATGTTGTGATTTTACTTCATCCATTCCAATAAAAATCCTAAAACTCAAGCTCTTCTTTAATTCAAGTTCATTCGAAAGGGTAACATTTTGACGAGCTTGCACACTACCAAAAAGTCGTGTAATTTTCGGTGCCCTGAGACCGACACATGCAAGCGTCCTTTAAAACCTAAGAATAAGTAAAAAGAGACGAGAAAATAATGTCAATCAATGTTTCGGTTTCGGAAGACCAACGCGATTTCACATTCGACGACGTTGTGGTCAAACACGTTTTCGGCCAAAAGAAATCACTGTTCAGCAAGCGCTGACTGCCTCATGCTCGAGAAGAATGATGCCTAAAGGGTGTACGGAAGCAAATTGCGACACACACAAATATTCGGCAAAATGCACGAAATTGACCTCCTTAGCCTTGTACCGCTCCAAAACCTCTTTCGAGTAATGGCACGAGGCTAAATCCGGTCAGAAAATTGTGGGACCATGGTGTGACCTCTGAAGAGGAAGTAGGCGCTTTTGGAGGCATTCCTTTAGGTACACCTGCCCATTGACCGTTCCAGTTGTCACGAATGGGGTGCTCTGCTTTCCACACGAGCAAATTGCTTGCCAAATAATATTTTTTTTGGCAAACTTTGACATCTTCTGCTTTCTGACGTCCTCAGAGACATCGAATTTATGATGAGCAGTGAAAAACTGGAGCCCCGGAAGCTGCCGGAAGTCTGCTTTTACATACGTCTCATCATCCATAACGAGGCAATGTGGTTTCGTCAACATCTGGGTGTAGAGCTTCCGTGCACGTGTTTTACCTACCGTATTTTGCCGTTCATCGCGAGTAGGCGCCTTCTGGACTTTGTACGTGTCCTTCACGATTTTTCGCATCTTGCACGAAAGTTTTGGTTAGATTCAGTTTCTTCGCTACATCTCGAACTGAACTGTTGGGATTCCTCTTGAAAGCTTGAACTACCCGCTTGTGATCCTTAACACTATACGGAGATCCATTTTTGCCACCTTTTTCTTTCCGATCGATGGTCAAACGTTCGTGGTACCGATTCAAAACACAAGACACCGTAGAATGTACCATTCCCAGCTTCCTGCTGATGACACGATGAGAAAGATCCGGATTTTCGAGATACGTGTGCAAAATTTCTTTGCGCCGCTACTGTTCTTCCGATTCCATCTTCGCAACGATTGCACATCTGCTAGTGAAAATACACATTGAACTAATTCCACCCAAAATTTCAATATAAAAAACCCAACAGGTAAAAAGTTACAGCCATTGAAAAGTGGTGCAATTTGATTCCGTACAACTTTTACAACGGGAAGGAAAACCTGCAACCAGACTCCTGAAAAGCTCAGGGTGTGGGGTTGTGGGTACTAACCCCTGGACTTACTAGAAACCCTCCCGTGCCTCTAGCCTTGCACCCCTTTTCCGGTATAACTGAGAGGGGAGGTTTACTTCACCGTGTCGCTGACCAACCCATCCTGATAACTCCGGAACTAGTCGATAGGTCCACCGACCTTTGGTGGAGCTGTTCCGTTCCCTTTGCCACTTGACCATAGATGGTCTTCCGGATACCTCTTGAGCCACGTTGTTGGAAGCACACTACGGCCACTTCTATGATGATGCCTATGGTCTGCGGGCAATCATCGAAGTATGATGTCCTCTTTCTTCTGCGCGCTGCCTAGTATTGTGGACAATTCTATAGCGAACCGCCAAGTGGTTACTATGGGTGTAGCCATCCTCCACACTCCATTTGTTCGACAGCTCAGGGCTGCAGCCCAGGGCGTCGATGATCGACTCCACTCCGTATCTATCTATCTATCGTATCTACGTCGGCCAGGTCTACGTTCAGTCTGGCCAGGGCCTCAAGCAGGATCTGGCTCTTTGGGTTTGTAAGGCGACTACCCCACTGTACCGCCCAGGCGTTGAAGTCACACGCATTACCGACGGATTTCGGCCAGTTATCATCCGATCAACCATTTTTGAAAACTAGTCAACCGACCACCATGGTGGCGCATAACATCTGCAGAAGAACACTCCATTCACTTTTACAACCACGAAGCCTTCGTTTGAGGTAAACACAACCTCCTGAACCGGGCACTTGTCCGTCGTCCTATGCGGACCAATCCGCGACCCAGTTTCCGTTACCGGCCGGGATGCGATATTATGGCGATATCCGTTGCCGACTCGCGAACTGCCTGACAGCAGTTGCTGAGCTGCCTCACAATGGTTCGGGTGTATTGGGTTACGACATAAACCCGCTCTCGAGGCACTTACTTTAAGCATGCCTTTGGCGGCTGGTGCAAACTCAGTGGGCAAACGGACCACCCCACCTTGACTTTCACTACTTTTAGAGCCGAGTCCGGCGGGAACTACCGGCCGTATCGTGGCCACTTGGGTCCCGAGTGGACTCATTCGCAGCCGTATGGCTGTTGTGGCTACCTCGACCCCACACTGGGCCTTTGAGGCTGTGGAGATTTCGCTAGCCTCCGTGATCTCGTCCAGGTGTTTACACAGGAGAGTCACCAACGTGGCTAGTCCCTACACTCCCGCCCCCAAGACTTGTCAGCCAGCTTTTTATAGGCTGTGCCCTTGATTTTCGTATACTTCATAAGCTCTAGGATCATTTCATCAGTGTGGGTACGGCGGATACTCCGTGCATCGGCGCCCAGATCCACTAGTTTAACATCGCCGCGCATCGCTTTGAGGGCCTCACCGCGGTTTCGCTTTCATGCCAGGCTTCAATTCACTTTTTCTTTTTGAGGTTTATCTCTTTTTTCGAACCTTGGTCCAGGGATTCTCCCTGCCACTGAAAGGGTCGTCACTTGTACCTCTCTTGTCGTTCCGTTCGTTGTTGGCGTCGGCCCTCGCGCTAGGGCCGCCTTCGTCGCCTGAGACTTCCCGTACCGACGAGGTGGTTCTGGCGTTTTTAGCGCCTTTGGCACTAGCGTCACTCTCTTTACGCCCCGTGGGGCGTGAGGTTGGACCCTCCAACCCTGACACCACGTTTGCGTATATCTTTGGGCCCGTGGGGCCACCTGACACCAGCCGCTTTTTGGGAGCACCGAGTGCAGTATCGTCAGGCGACTGCCTCGCCCGCTTGGATTTCCCTGCCCCCAAGGTAGGTGGGGTAGGATCTCCCCCCTGTCTGCGTGTGTTTGCAGGCGAACTCCCTGGCCTTTTCCGCTGCTATTAACCTTGTCATTTCCCTGGCTCTTTGGTCGTCTAGAAGCTTGACTTTTAGTTCGTTCCTCTCGCAGCCTGAACAGACCTATTTAGCTTCAACAAGCTATTTTTTTTAAATTTTTTTTTTTTTGTTTAAATTATTGGACCGTAGTCTACATGAATGTATTAAAACTATTGTAGCCTAGATTATAGCAGTCTTGACGCAGTTATTCTGTTTTTAAAAGATCTAGAAGATTCTCCTAAGTCGAAGAGGTCGTCAACCAACGAAAAGGTACGAACACATGATGTCAGTGGCTCATTAAAACCGTAAGAAGTCCGATGGAATCTGGTCAGCAGTAGAGATGACGATCTAAGTTGTCTTCCCACTCTAAAGTCAATGCAAGACAGAAGTGCAGGTGCGTCGATTTCACCGTTCACTATCGTTGCAATAAGGGTAGCTTGTTGAATATTTCGGCGACGGTGCAGCGTGTCGAGTCCTAGAAGCCGGCATCGTTCAGGAAACGGAGGGAGATCTTGAGGATTACGCCAGGGTAGGCTTCTGAGTGCAATGCGTATGAATCTACGTTGAACACTTTCAATTCTGAGGTCACATGACAGTTGATACGGAGTCCAAATTACCGCAGCATTTTCAAGAACCGGTCGAACAAGTGCACAGTAGAGTGCTTTGAGGCAGTGAGGATCGCTGAAATCACGGGAGATTCTAGTGATGAATCCCAATTGTCGTGAAGCTTTCTTGATGATGGTGCTGATGTGCTGATTGAATTTTTCGTCCAGTATCACATCCAAATCACTGACCTGATCAACGCGCTCGAGGACATTCCCATCAATTTGGTAGTTAAAAGTGATAGGACGCGTTGATCGGTGGAACGTGATAGCAACACATTTAGTAATGCTTATCACGAGTTTATTCATATTACACCAGGTGGAAAACATGTCTAGAAGCTCCTGAAGCCGGTAGCAGTCATCAATAGACCTCACCACCAGGTAGATTTTTAAATCGTCTGCGTATATGAGTACGTAGTTCGATCCTAGCAACAAAGCAGCATCGTTGAAGAACAGCGCAAATAGCAAGGGCCCCAGATTACTGCCTTGTGGAACGCCTGAATTATTATTAAACGTACTGGAAACAGCTGAACCAAGCTTTACGCTCAGAACACGACCCGTCAAGTAGCTTTCCAGCCATACCACAAGTTGCTTTGATGCACCTAGACGGGATAGTTTATTTAGAAGTATTCTGTGATCAATGACGTCAAAAGCGGCCTTCAAGTCCGTATATATGGCATCAACTTGAGTTTTAGCTTCAATCTGCGTAATACAGGCACTAGTGAAGTCAAGAAGGTTCGTTGTTACAGAGCGGCCTGACATAAATCCATGTTGATTGTCTGAAATGTATTGTTTGGTACAGCCAAGAATCACATTACTAACGACTATTTCGAATAGCTTCGATCCCGCAGATAGACTGGTAATTTCTCTGTAGTTCTTCACATTTCTTTTATCTCCTTTCTTGAACACGGGGAACATAAAAGATTGTTTCCACACGGCGGGGAACTTTTGTTGTTCAAACGATTTGTTGAAGATGTGACCAAGAGGAGTCGCCAAGGGAGCAGCACAGCGACAAAAGATAACAGCCGGTACACCATCAGGCCCGGGCGAATACGAGCTTTTCAGTTTCCTAGAAGCAGCAATGATCATGTCCGAAGTGATGGAAAAGGTGTCCAGGTCAAATACATCAGCAGGTAAATTGGAAGCTGTCTCTTCAGCTTCTTGTTGAGATGTGAGCCCAGCGGAGAACACAGACGTGAAATGCTTGGCAAACAGTTCGCATGATTCTTCAGCTGAAGATGATTCTGATTCGTCTAGAAATACATTTGACGGTATGGAAGAGCATCGCCTCTAAGAATTCACAAACCTCTAGAAACTTTTTGGTATGCGTCACTTGCGACTTTGAAGGCCTGTTGATTATTTAAGGAACGTTGCTTCCGAAGTAACCTCTGTTTAGCATTTCGCTCACGTTCCAATCTGCGCAGTTCTGGGTTGCTCCATGGTAGCTTAACAGGTGACCGAATCCTAGGGAGGTTTTCGTTGAGCCATCTGCACAAGATGTCACAGAAGCGCTCTGTCATATCGTCAACGTCCTGTATATTGAGCAGTTCTGTCCAGTCCGTATTGGACAGAAATTCAGTTAGTGAATCATAATCAAGTCGGCGGTAGTTCAAAGGTCTTGCTTCACATCGTCTAGGAACAGTAGTTTGCATGCGAGGAATAGGAATAGGAATAGTTTGTCCTTGCTGATATTGTTACGAGTGGACGTAAAGTCGATTAGAGCATTCAGCTGTTCTGAGGCTTCTATCACTTTTGGAAGCGTATCTAGCTTCCTCTCCATGGCCCGGATGAGCCCAGGCCCATCCATGGCCTCTCCGGTTTTCCCGACGACCCCTGCTTCCGGGGCTGTCGCGCATCCGCACGTGTCGGATGCACCGCCGGATCCCACCTTCCTGCTAGGCGGGGATCTGAATAAACCTTTTCTGATGAACGGGTTCACCTCCTCTTGCTGTTTCGTTTCATTTGGAGCTTGCGGCTTCACCCGCTATCCAGATCCACGTGAAGTAGTCGCAATAGTAATCCCTTGGTTATCTATGCAAGCAGGGAGGCCATGCGAGGGTTAGGGACATCGCGTTCAGAGCAGGATCGGCGCAAGTCAGGTATGGACATCTGAGCCTACTCTCGCCCGGCCGACGCGGCCGGTCGGTGGGGAGTGGAACGTACTGAAGGTTTGCCAGGGTTTTAGTGGGACGGAGACAGCCTATGCCGCTGAAACCTCGCCATTTCCTGTAAGTGTCACCCGACGTACTCAGGGAGATGACATAGGTGCCAGCTAGCTATATACTCAGGGATATATGATATAATAAATATCATTAAATGGTGCAAGCTAATATATGATGACTTGTGCGTCTAAGAATGGTTGCGATAAGATATTCCATGACTTCTAAACTAACTCAATAAAGCTTCAACAATGTTCTGACAATATGTACATATTCAAGAAGTTCAAGCTAGGCTTTTGACAGCATACATATCATGAAATGATGTCAATAGGATATTTGTAGATCTCCAAAGTATTCTGGAGTTCCGATCTTGTTGATCTACAAGCTCAATGAAGTCATGAATAATTTCCTGAAAGTTTTTATGAGTACGTGAAGTTCAAGACAGCCTTCTGGCAACATGCCCATCATCGAATCGTTTCAATAAGATATTTAATTCTCTTCAAAGTATTCTGAAGATAAGGTATTATAACCTTATAGGCTCAATTAAGTCACGAGCAATATTTTTAAAGTTTGTATGAGTTCAGGAAGCTTACGAGAGCCTCCTGACAACATATTTGAGTGAAGAGGGGAAGGAAAAAAAAAAAAAAAAAAGGGAATTCAATTGTTTAGCCAGGATAAACCAAAGAGAAAGTCGATGAAGAGAGTCGATTAATGAACATATGCCCTTTTCAAATGTTATGCGGGAATCCTCTTGATGATATTATAACTCTGTTGTGAAAACCTGATAAAAGAGAACCGACATTACTTCACAGTTTACCGTGTTTGAAAAAATTACTGTACAAAACTATCTGACCCAAAACCTAACACCGTCTGCATATGGCATAGAGAACATAGAATGCATAGACTCCAAGAACGTTTAAAAATAGAAGCAAATTACTTTCAGGATATAATGAAAACCCACAGCCTCACACACCAAAGTAGCCTTTCCTTCACTGGCATCTAAAATTCATCGGAACGGACGACGCCGCATTGTCCTCATCCGTCCGTGACTAGCGTCACACGTAAACAGAGGCAAACACCGCGCTACTGCACCCAGCATAGCAGCACAAAAATCGATATCGATGTGACACATTCAGGACAATCGGAACACTCCCGTGCCTTCTATTCTTGCTCTACCTCGCTCTGCCAACATTGTAACATACTGCATAGCTCTGGTGCTTCTGAACATAATAACTCGAACCTCCTTTTGATGGTGATGCGTGTGTATGATGCATCGCTTCACTGTAACGGATTGTGTTACATCCGCTTTAAAAACCGACTATCTTTAGAAATGCACGAGAGGAAAATGGCAGTGAGAGAGGTAGACAACGGATGTCATTTCATTTCCCGAGAAGATTGATGGCGCCAAGGCGGTTTGGATCGATGCCTTATATCTGTTTCTATTTCCAAAATAAGCTGAATAGAACAATAAGAGCATTCAACAAAATGCCATACCTTAAATAAAAATAAAAGTTTACTAGCAGTAATTACTCGTATTTAAATTAAAAGCCTAAATTTCCGTAAAACAAGTGGTTCATATCAATCGAAATGTTGATGTTTTCTTTCAAGCTCATCCTGCCCTTGCATATCCGTACACGAGCCAGCTCAAAACATACACATTCGCCGCTATTGAACCCCAACACATGCAACACAATTTAAAAAATTCCCCCGTCCTACTGCTTTCAAGAAAACAAACATCAGTATGTCGGTGTCAACACTGACGTCGTTTCGCTTTTTTGTTGTTGTTGTTGTCGGCGCATACATGTGTATGTCACCCCAAACCGACCGACCGACCGACCGACCGACCACCACCCATCCAGGCTCATCATCCCCTTCCGATGACGATTATGACACCCTTTCGTCCTCTCTTCATCCACACACTAAACACCAAAATTTTTCACTAACTTCTTGCGACTGGCCGTCATCAGCGAGAAAAAAAAAATCCGTTTTACACACCTGAAACCACCAGTGCCTCGTTCGGACCGCACGTCACAAAACCCCACACCATCTCGGGGATCGGATTCCACAGAAGTTAGCACGGGAAAACAATTGCAATGAGGATTTTTCCGCGGTTAAACTTGTCGTCCTCTCCTCAAACTTTTCACAGAGGGGAGCTTGGATGAATAATTTATCTTCACTTTGCACCGCACAGTCACAAAAACACGTCTAGCTGACTCGCGACCCGAACACATTCTGATTGGAAAAGAGGCGATTTTCTCCGGATTCATCACGATGATGCGTAGCGGTGTTTATGATTTTTGAGTGTTTGTTTGTGTTGGGCTTGGAAGATAGATGAACCGCTTTCGTTCAGTTCTAGAGTGCCTGAGCGGCCAGAGTAGAGCGAAACAAAAAAGTGTGCGTGTTTTATCCAAAGTGATAAGCTTGTAATACACTAGTGAAACAAACCTCTTAAAGTTCATTGAATAAGCTTATGAAAATTAGCCATAAGGAATAGGTATGAAGATTTTCAAAACTTTACCTTATGAAATTTATTTTTTTATTTGTTTTTTATTATTAAACTTCATCTGACTAGCCGTCTTGAAGTTGAATATTGATGGGGAAGAGCCTGTGAGCGTGGCGCAAAAGCCCCATATCTTCTAATCACATGAACATGGAGAACTACTACTCTTTAAAGCATATAGTGACGGACAATACAATAAGGCCAAAGCCTGATTTTCATACAAAATGGTCATGTTTGGGGGCTCGCCTTTCATTTTCTCGAGAACCAATTGAGCTGAAATTTTGGCTGTGGTCCAGAAGTAGCCTAAATTCTCATCTACATTAAATCCATCCTTTTTCATTCACCACTTTAAAAGTTACAGACACCGATTTGTATGAAAATCGGGCTTTGGTCTTATTGTATTGTCCGTGACTGTGCATAACACAAAATAAATTAACAACATGAAAATTCTAATTCGTGGTCTAGCAATAAAAGTAATTATCTTTAGCACTTAGGGCAGGTCTCGTCAAGTCCTCGTCGAACAGTTTCGGAAATCTGTTATTCATTCGCCAACAATTCCGAAAGTCTACGCTTCAATCTTTCAACAGATGCATTAAAGTCAAACAGAAAGTACACCTGGTTGAGGGTAGCTGAAATAAAGCGGGTGGGATCGTGCTGACCATACAAAGCATTGCGAGATTCAAGCATCAAGAAATCACGTTGGCGAAGTGTTCGTTCTGGGGCGTATATATTCAGCTGCTCAAGGATCCTCGATGAGTCCGTATCGCCCAAAAGAATCTTAGCTACAAAAACAGCTTGCGCAGTACTTCTCCTTTTTTCCAAGGTTTCTATGCCTAGCAATCTGCACCGGTCCTCGTAGTGCGGTAAATTGAGCAGATTTTGCCATGGGAGTTCCCGCAGAGCATACCTGACAAATTTCCGCTGGATTGATTCAATCCTAGCAATCCAGATCGACTGATAGGGACACCAAACCACAGCATTGGATTCCAGGATCGACCGCATAAGAGCACAATAAAGGGATCGAAAGCATAGGCGGTGACAAAATTCATTTGCTATTTTGAAGATGAATCCCAGCTTTCGGTTTGTCTGGAGATAATATCGTCGTGGTGTGATCGGAAGGTAAGACCTGGGTCAAGGATAACTCCCAAATCCCGTACTTGACGAACATGTTCTAGAGGCTGACCGTCGATGATGCAATCAAAAACAATCGGCTCATGTTTTCTGTGGAACGAGATGACGTTGCATTTGTGAATGCTTAATGGAAGCATGTTTTTAGAACACCATTCGACAAAACAATCCACATAATGTTGTAGTGTAAGGCAGTCTTGAACGTTTGTAACAACCATGTAAATTTTTACGTCGTCGGCATAAAATAATCGGCAAGCTGTTGGCAGTACTGACGAGAGCTCATTGATGAAAATGGAAAACAGTAGAGGCCCCAGATTGCTTCCTTGTGGCACACCTGATAAATTAGTGAACGGTTCAGAGGATTTATTTCCAATCTTAACAATCAGTTTCCGATCTGTTAGATATGACCTGAACCAGCTGGGTAATGATGATGAGATACCTATTCTTTCAAGTCATTCAGGCAAAATCTCATGATCAACACGATCAAAAGCAGATTTCAGGTCGGTAAATACAAGGTCCACTTGTGTTCCAAGCACATGCAGAAAGAAGTAAATTGGACGAAATTCGTAGATGTTGATCTCTTGGGATAAAAACCATGTTGATCCAAAGAAATGTAGTTCTTACAGGAGGCAAACAGCATATTATTAATGATGATTTCAAATACCTTGGAGCAGGTGCACAGCAAAGTTATTCCACGATAATCCTCGATGTTGCGTTTATCACCTTTTTTATGCACAGGGAACATGATGGAGAATTTCCAGCTGTGGGGGAATCTTTGCTCCTGCAAAGAGGCGTTGAACAATAGTGTCAAAGGATGATTCAGAGCATCACAACATCTCTTTAGATGCATGAAGGAATACCACCATGACTAGGTGAGGAGGAATATTTCAGTTTGTTGCTGACAGATACAACGTTCTGAGGAGTGACCTGGAAAATTCCCAGTGAGAAAAAAAAATGCTATGATTGTCATCACAATCAATTCTAATGTTTTTTTATGGCTTATTGTACAACATCTGGACATAAGATATGACCGTACTTGCCACACATTCAGACGAATGTGCAAATGTGCATCGGAAGCACTCAATTAACAACCATGGATATGCATTTAAAGCATTCAACATTAATATATTAGCATTAACATATAGAAATCAATAAGCTCGGAATGCTAAGAAGCAATGAGATTTTCCAAAAATATTAACCAAGCTGTACTTTAAACATCTAGAAATTGAGTTAAGTACACACTTAAAAATTATTCACGGGCTCGGTTAAACATATAACTGAATTCACTCGGCATTTTCATATTTAACTGATTACTCGGCAAAAAATCGAACGATGCCGAGTCTCAGCATCACTTGAAACTGAAATATCGGGTAACTTCATTATTAAACCGATTCTCGGCAACACTAGGAGCCGAGCACAAACGTAAACCAAACTTCAACCGACCTCAGCTGCCTATCATGCCGAAATATCGGTTTAGCAGTGTTGTAAGCCGAGGCTGGGCTTTTTATCTGTCAACCGCCATGCGCCATATTGTTTTCATTCGCAAGTGGAGTGAATCGTATGTTGTTTGTGGAACGGTGAAAAAACATACATTTATTGGCACTACATCAATTACATTGATAAAACCTCGTCAACAATTCTACACCGATTCACCCGGTTCATGGTTGCTTCTATCCATCTTCTGTTGCGCCCCACGCTTTGCAAGTCTTGGTTTACCGGATTCGCCCATCTAGCTCACTGTACTCCACGTCTTCTTGTACCAGCCGGATTTGACGCAAACACCATATTTGTAGGGTATTGGCAATAGGTATGAAATATTCAATATTTCGATGAAAATCTAATTCAAAATGTCGAATATTTCCGGTTATTTTGAAGAGGAAGAGTTTACCTGTCTGATAGAATTGGAGAATTACATGGTTAACTTTTGTACCACGAGAAATTTACGGAAGAAGCCATTGTTTACGTTTGTCAGTTAGGTCCTAATCAAAAATCTTTGTCGAAATTTGAACTCTGTTAATCTACTGCTCTGATAACAAAGCAATTATAGTACATATGTGTCGAACACATGAACTTTTGCAATGCGAGCAACAAATGATAGGTATTTGTAACCACACATATTTTTCTATGTTTACACTTAACTACAATGTGTTTTAATTTTCTACATTTTCTACATTTTTTACTTTTCATTTTTCACATGAACTTCATGGGTGTTTCTCAGAGGGTTCTGTTAATGTGTGAACGCATAAAAATTATGTTCGCCAATTAATACAGTCAGTCTCAAAATTGAGCGTACATGTGTGATTCATCAAGAAATCTCCAAGTTTTTCATGGTTATTAGTGAATAAAAGCAAACAACTTGTTTGCATGGTAGAAACAATCTTTTTCTCTTGTATTTAATGCTTGCAAGAAACAAAAACAACAACAAATTCATTTGTAATTTTCTAAACAAAGTAAAAATCGCTCATTCGGATGTTACAAAATTGAGCGTACAGTACATGATTATCATAGAAAATGAGTTTAAACAATGTCAGAAATCATTGAAATTCGTTTTTTAGTATTTCGTATGACCACCTTTGGCATCCAGAACAGCTTTCAAGTGTCGCGGCGTCGATTCCACCAGCTTCCTGGTCACCGTTGCTAGAATACTATTCCAAATCTCCTGAATTGCCAGTTTGAGCTCCTTTTTGTTTCTTGCTTTTGATTTATTGGTGTTATTCAATCGGTGCTTAAACTCCCACTACAAGTGCTCAATGGGGTTCAAATCCGGTGACTGCGGAGGGGTTCTCAGTTGCTTAGGAACATTGTAAAGCTGCAACTCTCGTACAAAGTGCGACGTGTGTTTTGGATCATTGTCCTGCTGAAAGTAATAACCACGCGGTAGTTCCAATTTTTGCACGGAAGGTTGCAGATTACGCTTCAGTATGTTCAAATAGCCCATTTCTTCCATCGTAGTGTCAATAAACTCCATAGCACCCACACCACTGGCCGCCATTGAACCCCACAGTATAACCAACAATCAATATGCAACTAGCGATTTGAAATTGGTTCACTGTTGTAGAACCCCTAGTTTCGAAGTACACCTTGCAGTCTGCAGCTTGCCATGCATTCTTGCGGTTTTCTGTACCTTTTGGTACGTGTATTTGAGAGTGTATTGGTGTGAGTTACGGTCTTAGGGGCGAATCATTAAGCTTGGGACCGAGCTTGGGACCGATGTGCTAGTAATTTCTGAGCCAAAAAAATATTTGTTTTCTTCATGACTATCCACCCGCTGGTATAACGCTGCCTCCTCCGTGTTTGGCAGTAGGGCTTAAATGCTTGACCAACTCCAAAGGCTTGTCAATATGCTCCTTCACAAAGTCCAGTCCCTTCATAATATTTGCTTTTGAAAGAAGAGGCTTCTTCCGAGCAACCCTTCCCCTCATATTGTGTCTGTGAGCCACACGCTGGATGGTTTGAGCACTGACGTATCTCTCGAAATTGTCAGCGACCACGTTGGCCAATTTCGGAATACTTGTCTTAGGTGCTTTTCTTAAATGTCCTTTAACACCAAATAGAAAAAGGGCCATGACAAGTCTGATGAAAGCAAGGAAACAAATGAGGCAAGCGAAAGATCGGGGCATGGAAACACAATGGTTCAGACATAACATAAATATACGAAGACAAGATTATGCAATCAAAGTAAAGGAACACAATGAAAAAGAAATTATTAAATTTTACAATGAATTAAAAGACTACGAGATAGGAGAAAGGATTACTAAATCATATAAGTTTCTAAAACAATTTATGTCTAGAAAAGAGTCAAAAAAAAGGAAAAAGAAAGAAAGAAACACAATATTTCAGAAGGATAAGTTTATGTAATATAGGGTACAAAATCTACGCAAAATGGTTAATGGAGAGACTTAGGAAGTATGCAGGAGACCCTGGTTATCATCAAGCTGCGTTCATTAGAAATAGGTCTACAGACGATCAAATGTTTCATGCCAGGAGATGTTTAGAAGAAAGATGGAATGGTGGAGAAACAACAATTGTAGCATCGATAGATTTAAAAAAAAGCTTTTGACAATGTAAGATTAGATCCCAAAAGTGCTTCAGACACTTTCAGTCCCAGAACACGTAAGAAACAGAGTAATGCAAGCACTTAATGCAGAAAAAACATGTATATAATGGGGTGGAATACGCACAAAGGAAATGACCAAAATGATAGGTATAAAACAAGGATGTCCACTATCACCATACATATTTATACTTATGATTCAAGATGTGTTAAGAAAAGTAAAAACAAAATATCCAAGAGTAAATTTGTTGGAAGAACATAATGATAATCTACCGGTAATATTAGTGTTTGCAGATGATATTTTAATCATAGCATCAACGCTAAAGGACGTAGAAATTATTGTTAGGATACTTAAAAGAGAATTAGAAAAAATAGGACTACAGATAAACAATAAAAAAAGCCAAGTTATGATAAGAGAACCAATGTCAGACAGAAGCATCCCAAAATCAGTAATGATAGATAAAGAGGAATACGATGCGGTAAAAAATATAAAATACCTAGGAACATATATATCAGATACACTGAACAGACCAGAAACAACCAGGAATAGATGTAGATTAGCAGTAAGGCGTAGCAAAGTAATGATAGAATTTATAAAGAGATATAAACCACCATGGAGACTAACAAAATTAATGTACAAAACAGTAATCTCTCCTGCTATGACTTACGGCCTTAAAGCAGCAGCCTTAGTTAAAAAAAATAGGAGGTCAATAACTAGATATGAAATGCAAATCCTAAAAGAAATGTTAAAATATAGTAGGGAGAGACCAAAAGGGAGATTAACAGTATCAAGCTTAGTAGATGGTAAAACTGCAGTTAAAAAAGTTCGAGTAATGAGAATAGGCTATTGGGGACACATACAGAGAAGACCCGATGGCCACCCACTAAAAATAGCAGAAAAGATTAGGTGTAACACTAAAAAAAGAGGTAGACCTGCAAAAACATGGAACGATTCAATTAAGGAAGACAAAAATAAGCTACCATATATAAAAGAAGAGAAATGGAGTAGAATTGCAAAAGATAAAGAAAAATTAAAAAAAAACAGGCGGAGGATATTTATAAAATAATTGGTAGTGAATAAGAGTCAGAGTCAGGAGTAGAAGACTAAAAGGCAAAGACTAAAAGAAGATAGCTTAGGAAACAAGCCGATTTGAAAAAAATAAAAAAAAAAATAACAATAACGCATATACGATTCATAATAAATGGAACAGGGAAAAAAAAAAGAAAAATG
Organism: Aedes koreicus; assembly: GCA_024533555.2. NCBI lineage: Eukaryota > Metazoa > Arthropoda > Insecta > Diptera > Culicidae > Aedes > Aedes koreicus. The sequence continues at coordinate 45,840 of JAHHFK020004245.1, forward strand.
CCATTTCTCCATGAACCATAACATGAAGAAATGTCGTTGGGCACATAAAACATCCACATGTATATTACTGGAACTCAAACAGCGCCAATAGAATAATTTATTTATGGTGTGACTACTCATATAATTTTATTTAAATTATTTTAGGTTAATACTACGAACACGAGAAGAAACAAAAGAGAATACCCAAACAAAACTCCTAACAAGGGGAGAAAATTCAACGAACAAAGATCGTGAGGCTATAACAAAGGGAACAACGCAATCCCAGAAGAGTGAGTCTTATAGCGGAGCTGCGATTGATGGTGAGACCTAACCAGTTATAACAATTATATACAATATATACGCGCCAGGTTTGATTATTTTGAACCTGGAAGTATGTTAACCTACCGTTATCCACATGAAAACGGTCATGTTTACATGTGGGGCTTATTGCATGTGAAAGTAACCTCGGAATGGGCGTGACTCTCCAGACATTCTGAAATGGGTTACTGGATCTGCAATAGAGCTAGCACTTTCTACCTCCCGGATTAAAGCTGCTTGCATTGATCACAAAAAAAAAAAAATTATAATGAAAAAAAAAACACTATTGCAAACAGATTTCTTCCATAATACCACTGCCGGCCGGTGGGTGTTAGATTGAACACACACACACACACACACTTGTCTTAGGTTCTTTTCTTATTGTTCGTACGATTCCTCGTTCGTCAGCAGCGGTCAAGATCCGTTTGTGGCTTCTGCCTGTGCGGTTTTTCAAAGTTCCCTCGAATATTTCAACTTGCTTACGATTTTCTGCACTGTGGAATGTGTTCTTCCAATGGCAGCCGCTATTTCCCGCAACTATTTTCCACGAAGGCGCATGCTGATCACTTGAGTGCGCGTGGCAAGATCGGTTTCTTTCCTGGTGGTTGCTATTTTGATCCAAACACATAAAATTCCAGACGAAAATAACTAAGATCGCTGCCAAGGCAGCTGAGAATTGTTGACAGTATGCACTGCTGGAAAAATTCACTTCAAATTGCCAATATTGTGTTTATAAAACGAATTGGTTTGATCACAGTAAAGGTGTACGCTCAATTTTGTAACATAAAAAATGCTTCATTTCTGGAATTTTATTCGATTAAAATTTTGTAGAAATCCTTTTCAATAATTGAAGTCAATGCTTTGCAAGTTGAGCAATTATTGAGTTAAACTACAATAGAAATAATATTTTTGTGAAGTATTATTCTCCCAAAATAATCGAAAAGTTCTTCACGTCATGGGTGTACGCTCAGTTTTGAGACTGACTGTATGTGTGAATTATTTCCCGTGTGTGCATTTGGTAAATTTACTCTACTTAACGAAATTATAAGACGAAGTCCAACGTCATAAAAAATCGCCGTTTCATTTCCAGCAACACTTGAGTTTTGGAGACAAAAGAAAACAAAATAATAAACAGCTTCACGATTCACCTTAAGAGTACACACCTTGACGTTGGAACATGTAAGCCTGGACGATGAGGCTTGCAGTGGATAAGGTTGGCAACGAAAATGAACTTAACGAAACAGAAATGTTCATGCTGTGCCATTTAACTTGAGTTGTGAGTTCATTCGTCACCAATCAAAAAATCCAAACGGCCATCAAACACGCAGTGAAAGCAGTTGAAAATTTTTCGGTGAAAAACGCTAGGTTTTCTATCTACGAAAGCCCTCAAATATAAGTCATAATTTCGTCTATCAATCGAAGGCTTTTGTCCCCTTCCACGGGAGCAAGAAGAGCTAGTGATTTGTACACCGGAAAAGCGATTGGCAAAAGAAGCCTTGGTAATATGGATGCCAGCAGTGGAAACAATACGAGCAACGGAAAACCGCTCAAATGCAACCAGAATGTACAGGTCTATCTACGGGTCAGGTGAGTTTTGGATCAGAACTTATTTAGCGGAGGATATTCATAACCCATCCAATTGATTTTTAGGCCAACTAACACCCGGGAGAAGTTGATTCGCTCTCAGGAGGTCGTCGAAGTGGTATCGAATCGAGAAGTTTTATTGAAACCGACGTTTGTGGACACTAGAAGTTCCAAGAAGTTCACCTTCGATCGGGCGTTCGACACACATTCGAAGCAGCATGAAGTCTACAATGCCGCGGTGGCGCCCTACATTGAGGAGGTACTGGCGGGTTTCAACTGTACCGTGTTCGCCTATGGTCAGACGGGCACCGGTAAAACGTACACGATGGTCGGCGAGGAGCAACCGGAACTGAGCTCCGCCTGGGACGATGACACCCAGACGGGTGTCATCCCGCGGGCCCTAAACCACCTGTTCGACGAGCTACGCTTGACCGAGTTGGAGTTTTCGATGCGCATCTCCTATCTGGAGCTGTACAACGAGGAGCTGTGTGATTTGCTGTCAACGGACGATACGGTCAAAATTCGTATCTACGACGATGTCAACAAGAAGGGATCCGTAATTGTGCAAGGTAGGTGGACACGGAACCGTGGCGATTGGCGACACTGGAATGATTTTCCTTGACTATTTTTTCTAAGAAAATTTGTTCTGGGTGGGCCGTGGAAGAATATTTTTCGTCAAAGAGACCAATTCGCGTAGTCATCTAAGGTGACTATTTTCACCGTTACCGTCTAATTCAGCTGCAATTCTAATTAAATTTTTCTGGCAAATATCAGACCTTATGAACGCAATTTATTGGAGATTCTCTAAACGATTAGGGGTTTTTCTTTAGTTTTCCAAACTTAGTTCTTAAGTAAATTCAACGAAAAATCTGAAAATGATTTCAATCTATTTATGCAAGTTTTCATTATTTGTGGAAAACGCAATTTTATTAAGCAAAATTAATAAACTCTAGGTACCTAGAGGATTTTGCTAGTTCCCGGAGATAATGCATCCAAATCAGTATATCCCGGAAGATTCGTCATGTTCTGTGCTTGGTATTTTCAGTTGACTAACAGGTGTACTTTGTAGCGATTCGATACTGACTTCCACCTTGAGCCATCGTTTCCAGCAGTCACGATCCCGACTTAAATGGCCCAGTCTCTCCAGGAAAGCTTCGTAGCTGCAATCCGCCGGATTGAAAGCGCGTATTCCCATTTCGCCTCCCTCCTTAGAAGCCTCCGGATCCTCCAACCAAACGCGATGTGCAAGATTTTGCAATTCTATGCGGTTCGTTCTGCGCCCGGACAGACGATGATCGGACAGTTCTGCAAAGGATTGGCTGAAACAACATCAGGTTTTGTGAGTCACATATGGAAACTACGCAATTTTTCTTATACCTGGTAAAGGCGTAATTCAAAGCCTGTGCCACCAGATACTTGGTTGTTTCGTGCTTCAGGATATCATGGATACGGTCGTCCGCATCGAAACTATTCAACTGGGCTAGCAAGCTCGGTCGAATCAGTGCAAAACGGACAAAGTTCATAACTTCGCTGACATGCGACTGTCGGTTTTCCCAATCCTCGAGCAGCCAAATGCAAGCCGCATAAAAGACGTCCGCCTCGGTGAACACTCCAATGTAACTGGATTTGAGCAGTATGCTAAGATCATCTAGTGGCAATTGTATGAATTCCCTTGATGCGACCAACGGTAGGAAAAACTTGCAGATTCTCTTTAGAAGCATATTCTGGAGAATGGTCTGTTTGAACCGTTCCGCTTCGATGTACAACAGAAAAGCACGGTCCTCCACAAGTGCCTCGATGCTATCCATACAGATCCAGCACTGGTTGATCAGATGCTTTATCCTTAGATACTGCGCTGCCACGAAGACTTCGACGAAATGTTCCCTCTTGATGTCCGCCTTCGGTGCCAACATCCAGTCATAGATGATTTGGAACGCTTCTGGTGTGACCTTTTCCTGTGGCAAAATCACCGCCCGTTCGTTTTCCAGCTCGTCAAACGCTTCCGAATAGCACTGGAGCAGCAGCGAGTGACATTCGAAGTGGGTGTCACCAATTCGAACCTGGATGTCCGGCTTCCGGAAGCTCTTCAGCCGTTGATCAATTAGGCTCAGGTGATCCACTTTATCGTCAAACTCGATGTCTTCCCAGTGTTCCGCGTGAAGCGGATCGTAGCCTTGGTCGATTAGGGATTGGGATTCTGTCCAACCAGACATGTTTTTGGGCTGGAGGAAGCAGGCCTCTGTTGCGGGCACCGAAATCAGTCAAATTGTGTAATCGGAAAGAAAGGAATGAACAGTGACACTGTGTCATATGCAGCGCCTACTGAAGTTTTGACGTCGGTGAGGAAACGTGATTAAAGACTTAGCATAGAAATGTTCGCCTTCCGAACAGTAAAGCGATGGTTCTTCGGCGTTGGAAGTGTCTACAAAACCGAATTATCTCCACTTCGTCCACTTTTTGCTGGCTCCTCGCGGATTCGTCCCGTTGTCGACGACGAATTCGTCGACAGTGAGATCCCCTATGATCTCTATAAGATTACATGGTGGCTTATGGGAGCGCACAAATTGACGCGATGCGTTTTTTAATCACGTCGGTTTGTGTGCACCAAAAGCCGCGGCGGCAAAAAAAACGCTGCGGTTTGGGAAGGCATACTGCAACCTACAAGCACATCAAATGATTCCACATGGTCGATCTCAGTGAAGCAAAACGGCAAAAGGTTTGGCGTGATCCACTGCACTGACAACAGAGCCGTCCGTGGGGAACAATACTTTCCGGACGACCGCATCAACGTGCCAGATATAATACAGTTGTACCAGCTCGTTTTCCACCGTCTACTAGGAAATGTGTATCGTAGATCGAGGAGCGCTCTTCTCCCGGCTCCTGAGCTTTCGTAAATTTTCTTGAACCTAAGTGAATTCTAAATTTATGGAGCAATTTTTTCAATACGTTATTTAGAAGACAACTCTTGAAAATTTTGAATAACGACTGTTCCAGAATGTATAAGCACACCTTATTTCAACGGTCACTTTCAATATAATGAAATATTTCAACATGTTTTGGCTGCGTCCTTTTGGTTGCACATGTCTGAATGACATAGCATCAAAAAAGTGCTCAGTTTTGTGTTACCTATCAAAATGCGCGGTCTTACTCCGGAACAACGAAAAAGTATCGTGCACAAATGGTACACTGTGAGCGGACTCTCCTTGAGAAAATTGGCCAAGGAAGAGGGTGTAAGCGTCGGAGCGGTTCGATCTGCGATTCGAAAATATAGAGAACAGTGTACGTTTGAAGATGCGCCGAAGAGTGGTAGGAAATCCGGTCCTGTTAGTCCGGATATCGATAAAAAGATCAGGGATGCCTACAAGCGAAAACCAGCGACTTCCGTTCGGGATGTTGCGAAAAAAAACTAGGGACCTCGTCGAGTAACGTCATGCGTGCCAAAGAAAGACTTGGGCTAAAAACGTACCGGAAGCAGGGTGGCCACAGAACCGGGAAAACCGGGAATTTAAAAAAAACCGGGAGAAACCGGGAAAAACCGGGAATTTATGTTCACATGATTATTCATATTTTAGATTGTGTGTGATTATCCTCGACCTCTAGTTATTCCTATCTTAGCGTGTTCATTCATCACGATCTGTGAAATTTTAGAGTGTGTCAATTGATTTACCTTCTATGAATATCTTGACTCATTCGCGAAGTGTGTAGCAACGTGTGTTCTGACTTGTATAGGACTTGCTGTCAGACAAACGTTTACCTATGAAAACAATGTATATTCGTCCTATGCGTCCAAGCAAGGATGTTTCGAAATCTCTCTAGCCCGTTTTGTCGCTTTGGCTACGCGTTTCTTTTCTTATTTTTTTGGGCAGGAGGTCTATATTTTCTTCCTCCAATATTTCTTCCTGTGTTAAGGCTTGCTTCATTTAGAATTGGAACAAACTTTTGCTCATATTGTGGCGCTCCTGGTGGACGAATTTGGAAGTTCTTGGCGCCCACGTGTCGGGAATTTTGTCAGCTTCACGTATGTATTTTTGACATTCCGCAAATCGACTGTACTTTGTAAACAATCAACATGGAAATCGAAAGAAGGGAAAAAATTGTGCACAGTTATTTGGAAAATCCATTGTGGTCTGCATCTAGGCTAGCTAAACAGCTGAAATTGCCCAGAAATACCGTATGGCGCGTTATCAAACGGTATAAGGAAACATTGACGACGATTCAGAAGCCTCAAGCCAATCGTCGGAGTGGAACTGTCGACCGGAAACTGCGTGGTAAGATTTTGAAGACGATTAAGAGGAATCCCAATCTGTCGTACCGTGATTTGGCCAGAAAATTCGGTGCTGCCCATAGTACCGTGAGGAGAACTCGACTCCGGGAAGGAATCAAGTCGTATCGAGCTAGCAAATAACCAAATCGGACCATAAAACAGAATAGTGTGGCCAAAATCCGTGCTCGGAAGCTATACGACCAGGTGCTGACCAAGTTCGACGGGTGTCTTCTGATGGACGACCTATTTCAAGGCTGACTTCGGGCAAATCCCAGGTCAAAAATTTTACTTGGCAACGGCTCGGGGGGATGTTCCAGCCAAATTTAAATTTGTTTTTGCCGACAAATTTGCACGAAAATTCATGATTTGGCAGGGCATTTGCAGCTGTGGCAAAAAAACGAAAGTTTTCGTTACAAATAAGACAATGACGTCGGAACTATACCAAAAAGAGTGTCTCCAAAAACGAATTTTGCCGTTCATTCGATCCCACGACCATCCCGTAATGTTTTGGCCAGATTTGGCAAGCTGTCATTACAGCAAAGTCGTTCAAGAATGGTATGCAGAGAAAGAAGTCCAGGTTGTTCCGAAAAACCTTAACCCACCCAACTGCCCCCAGTTCCGCCCTATTGAGAAATACTGGGCAATCATGAAGAGGAGACTCAAGGCAAAGGGAAAGGTTGTCAAAGACATCAATCAGATAAAGACCTGGTAGAATAAGATAGCTAAAACGATGGACGAAGGAGGTGTGCGCCGCCTAATGAGCCGTGTTACAGGAAAAATTCGAGAATTCCTTCGAAACCGTGACGAATAATTTTATCCGTATTTTTTTTTAAAAGTATGAAGAAAAAAGTTCTAAAAGATCTTGAATTCAATAATAAATAACTGAAATACAGGCAATTGTTTTTGTTCCAATTCTATCTGAAGCAAGCTTTAGCTGTTCATACTGACTATCAAAACCATCAAATCTTCGAGCACACCAAATCGAAAAAAAAAAACTGTTTCGGAACTCGGTTCTCCTTTTGACATTTTTTTTTTTGATTCGAATTCAAACTTGCAAAATTCACTCGAAAACCAAATCAAAATGTTTTGTTCCCGCCGAAGAAGTAGTGTGTAGAGATGAATTTTGTTTCCCAGAGTAAAATTGGGTTTACACTTCAAGAAAACTGTATTTTTTGTGTAGATTTATTTCCCGCCACGGTAATTCAAATCCCGGGCTTCATTTAAAACACACATTCGTACAAATACCATGACGCTTTTCCCGACCTGTAAATCAGTCTTAAACCGGGAAATTTTTAACATTCGGTCCGAGAAAACCGGGAAAAAACCGGGAATTTGAAAATAAAAATTGAGTGGCCACCCTGCGGAAGCAGAAAAAAACCCAAGGCCGCGTCCGTGAAACCACGGGCCCGCAAACTCTACGATTCGTTATTGTGTAGTAATTCTGGGTGTATAATAATGGACGATGAAACGTATGTGAAACTAGATTACAAAACGCTTCCCGGACCACAATTCTATACTGTGAGCGAAAACAAAGACATCCCCGAAACGGAGAAGGCAATTTTTACCGAAAAATTCGATAAGAAAGTTATGGTTTGGCAGGCAATATGCGAGTGTAGTAAAACATCTAGTCCGTACATCACAACGGAGACGATGAACACTCAGAAATACGTTAAGGAATGTCTCCAGAAGCGATTATTGCCGATGATCAGGCAGCACGAAGGTCAAGTAGTGTTTTGGCCTGATTTGGCGTCATGTCATTACGCAAAGGACACTTTAGAATGGCACAAAAGTCAAAATGTATGTTTCGTGCCGAAAGACATGAATCCGCCGAACTGCCCGGAGGCACGGCCAATCGAGACTTTTTGGGCTTTAATCAAAGCAAAGCTTCGAAAATTCATGAAACCAGCGGACGACATCCAAAAATTTAAAAAAGATTGGCCAAAAGTGGTCAGAATGGTGGGAAGTATCACTGTGCAGAAGCTAATGGGTCATGTTCGAGGAAAAGTTAGGACTCTTGGCTATGATTAAATATTTTGATTACACGAAAGTAAAATATCATATAAAACACAAATACAAATATGATTTGCCAAATAAAATTATTAAAACTAAAAAAAATGGCCTTTTTGTTATTTTGAAAGTGTGCTTATACTTTCTGGAGCAGTCTTTAAGTTGGGATCTCCCAATTAAACGTTTCGGGGGTTCCATATTATTCCTTCCATCACTGAAAGTTCTCGACTAGTTTAAAATTATCTGATGTTCTTTATGGGGGTAAGATTCAAACTCGTTACTTTGGCGTGAGAGATATCGATGGTAACTACTACGCTAGTGGCGCCCCAAACTCCTGCACTTTTGGAGAACTATCCGATAATTTTATCTGGAAGAAATCTACCGGAAGCTTTCGACTAAAAGCAGGTCTCTCGGTTATATTTGAGGTTCCGTTGGATTTCTCGAGGGATTTTTCTAGTATTACCAGAGCTTCTTCAAAGTGTCTTTAACCTAAGTGCCTCCTGGACTTTTGAAGAAATGTAACATATATCAGAACTTTATCTCGAAGAGATCCACTAAAAATTTAGGAATAACTGGATATATCTTGATATGAAATAAGGACCATTGTAGGTCCCGCTCGTAAGTAGATTTTAGGAAGTAACAAATTCACTAATCTGGGAAAACTTTAGAAATTTCAATTCCATGTACTTTTAATTAAAATAAATTAACAAACTAGAGTTATTAGTACGACTGTTGATTTTATTTCCATTCACATGGTATTGCTCTTCTCGTGTCAATGCTATGGGACAGCAGGTGCGCTGGTATGGGTAGATAGGATGCTGGATGGGATGGTGTGCATCTACGGCAGGGGCGTATTCAACACTCCCTCCGCGTACACCGATCTTCAGGTCGGCTTACAAGTTGTCGCGCCGTACATCCAGTACAGCTAGCTTGGTTACGGGACGCTCGAACACCCTGTTCGCAGTTATCACGGTAGCCGCCCTGATCTAGTTGTTCTTCGGGTTGACGCTGGTTTCGATAACTCCGGCAAGTATTCAGTCAGCCAATGCTTCCAAAATTAGTTGGCCAGTCGCTGAAACGTACGCCAGGTTTGTCTGAGTACCGTATCGGTGTCAACGCGTACATAGAGGGACTTCGGTCCGTCGGATGACCCCAATAGAAAGTGGTTAGGGGTAAGAGCAGGTGCAGATTCGTCATCTAGTGGGACGTGAGTCAGTGGTCGCGAGTTCACGGTATTCTCGATCTCGGTCAGCAATTCTCATAGAACTTCGTGGTGGGTTGGTGCGGGAGGCGAATGACCATCAGGTTGCGCTTGACTATACCTATTAGGCATTCCCAACTGCCACCCATGTCCGGCGACGCTGGGGGGATAAACTTCCATGATGTCTCGATACCACTGAACTTCTTCATCGTCTCGTCTTGGTTGATTGGCAATGCCGCTTCTCGTAATTCACGACTCGCACCAATGAAGCACGTTCCGCAATAGTAAAAACTATAACTAAAAAATTTGAAAGCACCAGGTGATGATGGAATTTTCTATATCCTCATCAAAAAACTCCCTGAGAGTATTTTTTTTTTTTTGGGAAAATTTTTTAAAAGGATAATTGAGGGGGGGGGGGGTGTGTTGGGGAACATGTGTTATGAAAAAAAGAAAAAAAATTATTATTTTCCTCTTTTTATTTACTTCCTTTTTTTTTTTTTTTTTTATTGGGGTGTTTTTGGTTTTATGTGTTATTTTGGGGCACGGAGAAAGGGGAGTGTTGGGGGTGTATTGAACTCTCCTTTTTATTTATTTTATTGTTTTTTATATTTTTTTTAAATAATTTTTACATTCTCTCATATAATTATTATACTAAATAATTAGTTTTTCTCTAAAATTAAAATTTATGTGCTAAAACCATAATGCCAAATGGACTCGGTCAATTGCTTAGAAATTAAACTAATTTTATAGTATTTATGCCAAATTGTCATTATGCCAAATGTTTCTGATGAAACGTTAATTTCCAGATTTTCATTCCAAATTATCTTTCTCAAACTGTTCGTTAATCAATGCCAAATGGCCATTATGTCAATTGAATTTTGAATGTCCAAGTTATGCTAAATTATAATTATGCCAACCACAACAGCTTTCATTTTCCGATATTTATGCCAAATGACCGTAATGTTTTTAAGTTTTTCTTTGTTTTCTGCCAAATGATCATTATGCCAAATGACTATTGATTATCAAACAGCTTATGCCATGACTTTATGCTAATCGACCTTATGCCATATGGTGTAGCCCCCTACGACGACTTCCTCTGGGCCAAAGTAATCGACGCCTGGGTGAAAGCGCGAGTAAACACAACAAGGCGCTCTAGAGGGAGCTCGGCCATAATTGGAGGCTGTGTAACGGTGCGTTGGTTCTTGCAGTGTTGGCAATTTTTACCTTGTGTACCTTTGTGTAGGTCGCCCGTACTCGAGGTAGATTGTATCTCTGTCGAATTTCATTTATAGGGGTGTCATGGTGGTATTTGTTGTGCTAGTGTGCGATAATGAGTCTAGTGGTGTGGTGGTCACGTGAGAGGATAATTAAATTCTTGGCGTACTAAGTTGCTTGGACGCAGGCGTTGATTCTTCCTCGCATTCTCATCAGTCCATAGTCATCCAGCCTGGCCGTAAGCTTGAATAATTGGCTGGTCTTGGGGATGGACTTGTTTGAATCGTTTTCAGGTTTTAGAAGAGTGACTACTTCATCAGGGTAGGCTTCTCGCTGGTCTTGACGAATCACATAGCGTTCGACAACTTGCAGTTCCTCCGTGGACAGGGAACCACAACTTCTTTTGCTTCTTCAGACGACAGTTCACAGGGAAACGATGTAGGACTGCGGCTACTTTGATCATCCGCATCCAGCTGGAGACGTTGATGGCTGGATCGGGCCTGGTAAAGTGGGTCAACAGATGCGAACGAAGCTCAATGTTGGTCTTGCTACCTCTCGGTACCTCGGCCACGCTTCTTCCGAGTTTCTGGAGTCACGAGACATATCTGGGAACTTCTTGCCTCTCCCATTTCGCACCACTGTTTGCGACATTCAGCTTTGTCGGAACCCAGCGCCACTTGTGCTGTTCGGTTGCTTCCAACATTTCGCTGAATCGGCAGGCAACGAAAGGAGTGTAGCGACGATGATCAGGTGTTCGAGCCGTGGAATCAAGTGAGAGCTTAAAGGAGCGGCTCTTGTTTTGGCGGCAACTAGACAATAGTGAATCGTTTGATTCTGTACGAATCGTAGATAACAGGCAGCAGACATACGCTTGCATCTACGAAGGTGTGCAGCTGAACGTCGTTGTATTCTTAGGTGGAATGAGATCGGAAGCAGCGTGGAATGGACCTGTTCGACTTTGGGCAGGACATGTAGCCATTTACTCCATTTCGAAAGGACATCATCGTCAATAAAGTCGTCCCACTGGATAGGGCTACGTCAGATTCCGTGCAGGGGTGTCTTGATTTTCATGAGGAATGGCGCTATGAGTCCAAGAGGGTCGAATATCGTCATGAGGACCCGCAGAACTTCTCGTTTCGTGGGATGGCGACGATCCTACCACAGATCGCGGTCGTAGCGATCCCAACCAACTTTGTAGGTGAAGGCGTCTGCAGCTGTGTTCTACCACATCCCGAGCACCTTTTCAGCTCTTCTCCTCGGTGTTGCTCACGCGGCGTAGGGCTTCCAGTACGCTTGGTGGGTTACTTGTCCAATTCCGGATTTCGAAACCGCCCTTCGAGTAGATGAACTTAATGCCCTCGGTGAGTTTGATAGCTTCTTCTTCAGTATCGACGCTCACTAACATGTCGTCTACGTAGTGTCACTTCTCGATGGCCTCTACCGCGTCGGGGTATTCCTGAACAAAGCGCGTAGAATTCAGCGGTATCACATACTGGACGCTGCTAGGAGAGCAGTGGACGCCGAAAGATATAACGCACAGCACGAATACGGCTGTCTTTCCGTGTTCGTCTTTCCAGCAGAACCGCTGGCACTGATGATCCTTCTTTCGCATGAGAACTTGATGGAACATTTCGCGTATGTCTCCTGCGGAAGCGGATCAGCACAGTGAAGAAAGAAGATCGGGGCCCTTCAGCAGGGCAGCACATCATTCGCACTTTTCCCGGTTTGTTCGGATTACTGGTAACTGGGAAAACTGGTAGGTCCCATACGCGCTGTCCCATGTCTGTTGCAGTTCCTTATCGGAGAGCTTTCGTATGTAACCTGTGCTCGGATAGTCTGCCATCTTCTGCGCTAGCTTGTGAGCGAGCTTTTCGTCCTTGTGCATGCGCTTCTCGAAGCATTGGAAACGTCGTTTGGCCATCGCTTGATTATTCGGTAGACGAATTGAGTCGTGGCGCCAAAGTAAACCGGTTTCATAACGTTCTCCTTGGAACTAGGTCAGTGAATGGAGAAGAGACTGTGCTCGTTGATCAGCTCGAGAAGAGCTTTTTGCGGCATCATGATTCCCTAACTATCCAGGGAGAAGTAGCTTTTGATAGCTTGGCGCAAAACGTCCAAAACGAAGTACATACTGGCATGCGGGACCGAGTATGACAGGGCCCTACTAAGCAGCAGAGAAGGCTAACAGCCGTGAGATCCGGAGGTGTATTATCAGTGGATGCCGTTCCTACTACGGGCTCCACAAGCAACTACTGTCAAACGGACTTAAATCTCGTACGGAGTGTATCCTGTAAAGTACGCTAATGAGACCGGTTGATCTCTACGGGCATGAGACGTGGTCAATGCCCGAGGAGGACTTGCGAGCACTCGAAGTTTTTGAGCGACGGATGCTAAGAACGATCTTTGGCGGAGTGCAGGAGGAAGGAGTCTGAAGGCGGAGGATGAACCATGAGCTTGCGCAACTAGCTGGTGAACCCAGTGTTCGCAAGGTGGTCAAATCTGTACGCATACGCTAGGCAGGACGCGTTGCGAGAATGCAGGACAACTATCCTGCAAAAATGGTGGTCGATGTGAATACGGTTGACACAAGACGACGAGGGGCACAACGAGCAAGACATTTAGATCAAGTGGAGCAAGATTTAGGAGCTACAAGGTACCCAAGGGACTGGAAAGAGGCAGCCATGAACCAAGAAATTAGATTTATAATGAAGTTCTTTAAGCGCTTGTCTTGCGTATCTGAGGCTTCTTCAAAAAACTATTGAATCTCTGAATTCCTGGATTTCCAGGAAATATTGCAGAATTTCATCTGGAAAAAAATCTACTGGATATTCTTGATTAACTTGAGATCTTTTGGTTATATTAAATGTTCTCTGAAGCCGAACGTAATTCCTATATTTTTACAGCTTCTCTGAAGTTTCCTGAAGTTTCGTGATTTCAGGACTCTTGAAAAAAAATCCGTAGGAAATTCTGCAATAACTTGAGATATTGTAGTTTTCTGGAATCCCTTTATCTCCTTTCGCGCTTACGAAGCTTCTCTGAAATTCTTTCAATGTAAATTACTCGTAGACTTTTGAAAAAAAAAAAAACGGAGAAACTTTTAAATAACTCCAGATACCCGGATTATAATTAAGTTTCCTTGAATTATATTGAGCCCTTTGATGTTTCTTCTTAAGATCCCAAATGATTCCTGGACTTCTGGGAGAATTATTGCAGAATTTTCAATCTATCTCTTTTCTATGAAATTCGCTTGTTACACTGAAACATTCTTTTTCAACTCATAAGAGGTTTCTCATGGTAGAAATTCAAGAATTTCTAGATTGGCGAATCATTTCCGCCACCGCCGTTTTTTTGGTTACCGCACCGCACCAATGTTCATGCCGCACCTCCACACTTTGGTATTGCCGGATTGACAACATTGCCCAGATGGACTCCTGAATATCAACAATTAAGTAACTCAAATTCAGAAGACAAACTAGTTACAAACCTGAACCTGAACGGTTCACGGACCTCTAAGGTTAACCTTTCTTGACATGCTTTTCAAAACTTAACGCAAAATTATTCAAGACCTCCTTCAGACCCCGTTTGCACGTCGCACTCAATCCCATATCGCCTCTTGCAAATCCCCCCACTTGCAGGTTTGGAGGAAATTCCGGTCCACAGCAAGGACGATGTCTACAAGCTGCTGGCCAAGGGTCAGGAACGTCGCCGGACGGCTTCCACCCTGATGAACGCACAGTCATCCCGTTCGCACACCATCTTCTCCATCATCGTACACATCAAGGAGAACGGAATGGACGGCGAGGAGCTGTTGAAAATCGGGAAGCTCAACTTGGTAGACTTGGCCGGAAGCGAAAACATCACCAAGGCCGGCAATGAGAAGGGAATCCGAACGCGCGAATCGGTCAACATCAACCAGTCGTTGTTGACGTTGGGTCGAGTGATTACGGCACTGGTCGAACGGACACCGCACGTGCCCTATCGGGAGTCCAAGCTGACCCGTTTGCTGCAAGAATCGCTCGGCGGGAGGACCAAGACTTCGATCATTGCAACCGTTTCTCCCGGGCATAAGGACTTTGAAGAAACGATGAGCACCTTGGAGTACGCTCATCGGGCGAAAAACATCCAGAATAAACCGGAAGCGAATCAAAAGCTGTCGAAGAAGACGGTCATCAAAGAATACACGGAAGAAATTGATCGACTCAAGCGGGAACTATTGGCCACCAGGGATAAAAACGGAATCTATTTGCCCGAGGAGGCTTACAACGAAATGCTGTACAAGTCGGAAGCTACCACGAAGGAACTGAACGACAAAGTAGTTTTGATCAAGGTGTTGAAGGAGGAATTGGCAAAAAAGGAGATGATTTTCAAGGAGGTCAGTTTGAGTCTGATCGAGAAGAATGAAATGCTGCTCCACACGGAGGATCTTCTGTGCAACACGAAACACGAGCTAACGACGACCAAGCGCTTCCTTAACAAAACGAAGCGCCGCTATGCGGAGAAAAAGATTATCCTCGATAGGCATATAAAGACGGAGGAAGCATTGACCAATCAGGCCAAGGAGCTGATTGAGGTGGTGGAATCAGTTCAACAAGACACCAACGGATTGCATGTAAGTCAATAGGTTACTAATTTGATTGTGGGCAGCATGGTGAGTTGTGTGTGTTTTGTCTTTCAGGACACGATCGACAGGAGAAAAGAAACGGATCACAAGAATCAAACTGTTTGTGAAAAGTTTATAGAACAGCTTAGGGATCGAATGCAGGCAATGGAGGGGAACGTCGCTAATCTCACGCAAAACTGCCACAAAATATCGTCAACGATTGTAAGTGATTGGGGTAAGTGTCCACTTGGAATTTTCTCAGTATAAGAATTATATAACTCATCCCCTATTTCAGATGCCTACCTTTCAAACCAGGAAACTCTACAGCAGGACGTCCAATCAAAAATCACATCCCTCGAGACCCTAGCCGGAAGTATGTCGTCGCAGGGATCCTCACTGATGACCACCTTCCGCGACGATCATTGCAACTGGAGCACAGAACAACTGAAATTGGCGCAATCTTTCTCGGCAACGATGGAACGGGCAGTTGAATCGATCCAACTAACCATCACAGCCAACGTCCAGTCACTCAAGAAAACAATCTCCGAACAGGACGAACAGCATAAAGCGATTTTGCAGGCCACCTGGCAAGCATGCCGGCAAAGTGCAGAACAAAATCTACAACTCTGTGCTTCCCAGAAGGCGCTCCTCGTCAACATGGACCAACTGGTGGATCGATTCGGCGACAGTCAGACTCGAATCGAAGAGTTCGTTGAAACGTCGAAGCAAGCTTACGACAGACGGATTACGCAGCTGATGGCTATGTGCGAAGAGGTCAAAGCGGAACGTGCTGGTCTAGATCGTCTGCAGGATGTTGTACAGAATGTAGCCCAAACAAAGGCTTCCGTTAAGGAACTGATTGCAACCAATGGATCTGCTGTGGAGGAGAACGTTAAAAACCAGACCGAATGCATCAGTATTTTGGAACGTAACTCTCGTCAGTTGGATGAGACACGACAGGAACATAAAGCAATCGTCGAAGGACGTCTGCAAAATAACATTATGAGTCCCGTGGAATCGTTCAGTACTCAGCAGAAGGAAACCGTCACCCAACAGAGCGGTGTGCTGGGAAGCTTCGAGGAAGCTACTCGCGACCGGTGGGAAAAGTTTTCCACCGAATTCGAACAACATCAGTCGGAATGCTTGAGTAGTAATTTGTCGCAGTTGCAAGCGTTAAGCGACAAGTTGAAATCCGAATCGGCCGCACAGTCCCAGTTCCGGCACACAACGATTGCCCTGAACAAGCAGCTCCAGCGAAATGTCACCTCCTATCAGAATCAAACCAGCGCCAATTTGGGCGAACTGAGCGAACAGGTGGATCGCTTCCATCGGGACGAGCTGACGCCGTATCAACCGACGGGACAGACACCGGTGCGCAGGACTGTCGACTATCCGAGAGACGTACCCATGACGTCGCCGCACGATCGCATCATCCGGCGGTTTTGGCGTGAGCGCGGAAAGCCGGATTTGGATCTGTCTGTGACGATTAGCGAGGTAAGGTTTGCTTTTTTTTAGTTTAGAGAATGCACCAGTGGCGTTTCGTCAATCTGTTCGTTGAACAGGTAGCATGTTGTTTCAATAAGCTTATAGATTCACTTAGCCGTCAATATATACCTATATATTTTTTTAAGAATTGAAAAGCAGAGCTTCGTTCAAAGTCCACTGCACTGCAGCATACATCTTCAAACATTCGAAGTCGTGATGCAAATCGGCCATGATGATGGCCACAACGCAAGGTTGGAGTTAACCTTGATTTCCAATTCTATAATTCGCCTAAGGTAGTCTATTGAGGAATCCATGTAAAGCTGAAGTGAGGTCAAACATCGTAGTATCTAAAACTGAAATTGATAATAACTTTGTAGCTATTTTTTTAACTGTATAGAATTTATCAGTAACGTCATTATCGACAATTTTCTGCTCTTTTTATCACCAATTACTATGCTTAGACAGCTTGAAAACCCATTTTTCACGTACGCCATCTACGACGTTTAACCTCACTTTTGCGTTACCTGGATTGCTCCTTATGAAGCAACAGCAGTTGTTCACGAGATGAGACGGGCCGCTTCATCATGAAACTTCCGTTCGACGATTCTGAATCGCTCAGTGCAGCAGTGAACCGGGGTTCCAAGGAAAGGCGCTTCCAACGAGACCCCGAATTTGGCAAGCAATACTCGGCTTTCATTAGAGCGTAACGGATACAGAGACTTATGGAGGAAGTACCTGCTAGTGAACTCAGCGTAGAAGTAAGCGAAATCTCCTATCTACCTCTCCACGCCGTGGTGGAGGCGGAAAGCTAGACCACGAAGTTACGTGTCGTTTTCGACGCCTCGTGCGCGTCGAGATCCGGAGTGTCGCTCAGTGACCGTTAGTTTAAGGGATCCAATGTGCATCAAGATCTCTTTTCCTTCTTTCTACGTTTCCGGATCCACAAGATAGCGATTGTGGGCGACGTGGAAAAGAGGTATTGCCATGTGTGGGTACACTCCGAAGATCGAGATTATCAGCGGATCTTGTGGATCGAATCGATTGTAAAAACCAGGATGAATCAGTGAAGCATTATCCTCTGTGCATCGTGACGTATAGTACGAGCTCGGCACCATATTTGGCCATCGAAGCGATGAAGGAAGCAGTAAGAAACTACAGCACGGTGTATCCAGAGGCAGCACAGTCGATCATCCTGGACACGTACGTCGACGACTATCTGGCCGTAGCACAGAGCAATGAAGAAACGATGCTGCGGCATAGCCAGTCCGCTGAAATCCTGTAGTCGGAGTAGCGAAAACTAATGTGGCACTGATTGACCCAGTTTCATTGCCACGACTCGATCTAAGTTGTTGTTGTTGTTGTTGTTGTCTAAGTGCGGCGGCTCTGTTGACCGAGCTTATGCAGCGCATGACGGAAGCAATACCGCATCTCAAAGTAGACCATTAGGTGTGGACGGATAGTACGGTCGTTCTCTCTTCGCAACCACGTGAGTGGAAAACGTACTTGACGAACCGTACATCAGCGGTTCTCGCCTACCTACCCAATGAACGCTGGAACCACGTGCGGAGTGCAGCTTTGGTTCCACGGACCGGACTGGTTAGGTATGGATGAGAAGCATTGGGAGACTAGTCAAGACTTTTTGGAAAACGTTCACCAGCCACCCGAGGGGCGCAAGGTGAAGGTAATGCATACTGTGGCACAGTGGTACAATAGCTACGAAACGGAAGCGAATGTCCCAGGAGGACGTCTGTAAGAAAGAGATGAATTTAGTAGCGAGAAGTGGTATTCTCCCAGCCATAAACATGTTGGCTGCCTTGTATCCTTTTCTGGATAACGAGGGTACGATGCGAGTAGGAGGTCGCCTCCAGAATTCATCATACGGCTCTGACAGGAAATCCCACGATTTTGCCCCGTGATCATCGAGTAACGGAACTACTTCTGCAGGATCTCCATCAGCGCAACATGCACGCCGTTTCGACACTTTTGACAGCCACTGTTAATCAGCAATATTTGGTAATCTGATTGAGAACACAGTGCAGAACTGTGTTCGTTGCGTGGGATTCAAGGTACAAACGGCGGATGGGTTCATTGCCTGTGTCGCGAGTGATGAGAACTGTTCATTGTAGATCAGCTACCTTCTATTCCGCTGCGTTTTCAATGCTGCAGCCTAGGCTCCATACCTCAATATCGAATTTGCCACACACGCCAGAATATGCCTCCTAGGTCCACCGACATTCGGCATGATTCTTGATATGGTGTTGACCACCCTCGCCGTCTTGTCGCAGACGTAGTCTACATGGGCGTTAAAATTAAGACGGTCGTCAACCATCACTCCTAGATGCTTCAGTGCACGCTTCGACCAAATTGCATACCCTCCTACGCTGATTTGGACATGCTGAACCGCCTTTTGGTTGCTGACCAGAACTACCTCCGTTTTATGATGGGCCAGCTCCAGTTTTGCTCCAGTCATCCATGTTTCGATGATATCGAACATTTCCGCCGTTAGTATCTCTACCTCTTCCAACGTCTCACCGATTGTCGTGAGGATGACATCATCCGCAAATCCGACAATCTCAACACCTTTGGGCAGCTTCAGCGTCAGTACTCCATCGTACATCACGTTCCAGAGTGTTGGGCCGAGGATGGAACCTGGTGGCACTCCTGTCGTGACCATGACCGCCTTCCACCCCAATTCAGTTTCATATATCAAAATTCTGTTTTGGAAATAGCTCCCAAGTATCCTGCACAAATGCATTCTGTGTAACGCTTTGACGATAGCCTCCCAGTAAGCGCTGTTGAAAGCGTTTTTCACGTCAATCGCAACGACGACGCAGTACCGATTGTCGCGTCTCTTCTGTTTGGCTGTCCTTTCTGCGCTCTGCTCGACTGTTCGGATTGCGTCCATCGTCGAGATTCCTTTTCGGAATCCGAACTGCCTTTTAGATAGACCGCTCTCGCTCTCCGTGCTCTTCGTCAGCCTGTTGAGGATGATCCTTTCCAGGAGCTTGCCGAGGGTATCCAGCAGGCATATGGGTCTGTACGATGCTGAATCTCCTGGCGGTTTTCCAGGTTTCGGCAGCAGCACCAACTTCTCGACCTTCCATCTGTCCGGAAAGCAACCTTCATCCAGACATTTCTGGAGCGCCGATCTGAACATGTCTGGTAACGCCATGATCGCGGTTTTCAATGCAACCTTGGGTATTCCTACCGGACCGGGAGCTCTTCCCAACTTCAGACCCATTACAAATGCCCGCAGCTCTTTATTTGAGATCTGAATCTCTCTGGCACGTGCTTCTTCTGCTTCGTCGTATGGTGTAGGTGGCCACTCCGTTGCGTTGTGCTGCGGGAAAAGACCGTCAACGATTACCTTCAATTTAATCGGGCACATTTCAGTCGGTGTCGCTGGACCTTTGCACTGGGTAATTACCAAGATTTGGGAGGAGGAATGTTTACCGGAGGATTGGATGGAAGGAATAGTGTGTCCCATCTATAAAATAGGGCGACAAGCTGGATTGCTGCAATTATAGTGCGATCACGCTACTGAGCGCCGCCTACAAGTTGCTCTCCCAAATGCTATGCCGCCGCCTGTCACCAATTGCAAAGGAGTCCGTGGGGCAATACCAAGCGGGATTCATGGGTGCCCGCGCTACTACGGACCAGATTTTCGCGATTCGGCAAGTACTGCAGAAATGTCGCGAATACAACGTGCCCACACATCATCTTTTCATCGACTTCAAATCAGCGTATGATACAATCGATCGAGACCAGCTATGGCAAATCCATGCACGAATATGGATTTCCGGAATAACTGACGCGGTTGATCAAAGCAACGATGGATCGAGTGATGTGTATCGTCCGAGTATCAGGGACGCTCTCGAGTCCCTTCAAATCTCGGCGAGGGTTACGGCAAGGTGAGGGATTGTCGTGTTTGCTGTTTAACATTGCATTGGAGGGTGTGATTCGAAGAGCTGGGATAGACACGAGTGGCACGATCTTCAGGAAGTCTGTCCAACTATTTGGCTTCGCCGACGACGTTGATATCGTAGCACGTAACTTTGAGGCGATGGTGGAAACGTACATCAGACTTAAGGCTGAAGCTGGTAGGATTGGGCTTGTGATTAATGCGTTAAAAACAAAATACATGAAGGGAAGAGGCTCACGAGAAGACAATGTTAGCCTCCTAGCACGAGTTCAGATCGACGGTGATGAAATCGAGGTAGTAGACGAATTCGTGTATCTGGGCTCATTGGTGACCGCCGATAACGACACCAGCAGAGAAATACAAAGGCGCATTATGACTGGCAATCGTGCCTACTTTGGACTCCGAAGGACGCTAAGATCGAACAAAGTTCGCCGAACCACAAAGTTGACCATCTACAAGACATTAATTAGACCGGTAGTTCTCTACGGCCACGAAACGTGGACATTGCTAGTGGAGGACCAACGCGCCCTTGGAGTCTTTGAACGGAAGGTGCTGCGTACGATCTACGGTGGAGTGCAGATGGAAGACGGAACGTGGAGGGGGCGAATGAACCACGAATTGCACCAGTTGCTGGGAGAACCTCCCATCGTACACATCGCAAAAATCGGTCGACTACGATGGGCTGGGCATGTCGTAAGAATGTCGGACGACAGCCCTGTGAAAATGGTTCTCGAAAACGAACCGACAGGTACAAGAAGAAGAGGCGCGCAACGAGCAAGGTGGATCGATCAAGTAGAAGGCGACCTGCGGACCCTCCGCAGACAGCGAGGCTGGCGAGGAACAGCCATGGACCGTTAACAATGGAAACAACTTCTGTGTACAGCAGAGGCCACACCGGCCTTAGTCTGATTGGTAAGGTAAGGTACGCTGGACCTTTGATCTTCGCCATCACTATCCGATAAGCGTTGCCCCAGGGATCGACATCAGCTTCTCGGCACAGCTGTTTGAAGCAGATCGATTTACTAATCTTGATCGCCCGTTTGAAAGCTGCTCTAGCTAGCTGCACGGAACACAATCTTCCGTTCTTGTCTCTCCGCTTCGGTTTTTGACCTCCGGTAGCGTCTCCTGGCTCGGAGGCACGCAACACGGAGGGTACTTAGTGTCTCGTTCCATCAATACACTGGCCGCCGGTTCATAGGCTCCAATTTCCTCGGCATCGGCTAGCGTTTCTATTAGCTCCCAAGCGTCCAGATACGAAGTTCCAATTTCTGCTAGAAGCGCTTCAACGAAGACGTTCTTGTCGAATTCCTTCGTTTCCACTTCCTCTCGCAAGATCTCGACCTCCCCGACACCGTGGGAGTTTGCCGACCGATACAATAGTGGATAATCGCTATGGGTGTACTCTTCGCTGACCCTCCACTTCATGTTTTCCAACACCGACGGACTACAGAACGTAACGTCGATGATGGATTCCCGGCCATCTTTACGGCATTTACTGACAAGGCCCTCGTTGCACAGTCTAACGTCCAACTTTGCCAGAGCCTCCAGTAGACCGTAACCCTTTGTGTTGGTCAGTCTGCTGCCACATTCCACAAGTTGAAGTCTCCTCCGATGATAACCGGCTGTCGTCCGACCAAAGAGTCGGTGAGCGCATCCAGCATCCGACTGTACTGTTCCTCTGTCCACCTCGGAGGTGCGTAACAGCTACATACGAAGATACCGTTAATTTTGGCGATCACGAAACCTTCGAATGAGCTCTCGACCACTTCTTGGATGGGGAATCTACCCATGACATGTATTGCCACCATACCTGCGCTGTCCGCCACCCAGTTGCCGTTGTCGATGCCGTACGGGACACGATACGGGTCTGCAATAATTGCGACTGTTGAAGCAGTTTCACAAGGATCTATTGCATTTTACACAGACGGTTCTAAAATGAGCGATAGAACTGGGGCTGCCGTGTATGGACCCAGGACTAAACTCGCCATACCAATGGGTAAATGGCATACGGTATTTCAAGCCGAAATTCAAGCAATCTTAGAATGCGCTGCCATCTGTCTTAAAAAGAAATACAAACACGCCAATATCTGTATCTTCTCAGACAGCCAGGCGGCTTTGAAAGCTATCAGCGAATTTGAGTGCTATTCCAAGCTTGTGTGGGAATGCATTGAATTACTAAAAGAACTGGCTTCAAAGAATAGGGTCAACCTATTCTGGGTACCAGGTCATAGTAACATTGCAACCAACGAAGCTGGAACTTAGCAAGCGTGAATTAAGTGTGTATGTAGGCTTATTAACCGGCCACTGCCCATCTCGACACTTCCTAATGAAGCTAAAGAAGATTTATTCTTAAGAATGTCGGTTCTGTGGGTTCAAAACTGAATCCTCAGAGCATCTACTTTGTGAATGCAGTTTTCTCTTTAATGAGAGGAAACGTTATTTCGGGAGTTGCATTATGCAACCTCGAGATATCTGGTGGAATATAACTTCCAAGAAGGTAGTAGCATTCATTATGGATGCTATTTCGGACAGGGGTATAACGCAGGCCAAAAAAACAACCTCCAGTCCTAAATACTGGTAGGTGTAGAAATGAACTGCGCACAACAAATGGGTCTTACCCCAATAGGTCAAGAAATGGTCTCAGTGAGTTTGTACCCCGACAGAAGAAGATCGTCTCTACAACAGCCAACCCAGGAATGTTTGGTCGGAAAATGCTATGCTATGCTTATACGGGTTGATTTTGCTATGCTTATACGGTTGGATTACTTCGGGTATATAAATTTTGTCTCGTTAATACACAAAATTACACACAACACAGTATTCAAACTGCCTGCATTGACTAGTCCATCTGTAGTTGAAAAAAAAAAGAAATAAGTTTACCTAATCACTTGAGCCTACTCACTCGATTGACAACCAAGCTGTTGCACAGCTCTAACTTTATACCCAAAAATAAACTGGTAACAATCCCAATCTCGCCATATTCCAGGACAACGAAGACGTAAGTCTGCTCTGCACCAGTCTGATCAACGACGAGATCCGGAATTCTACCCCCCTGCGAAGCAACCTGGTGCTGGACGAAGACCGGAAACAATTCAAGGATCTACAGATTTCCAACATTCTGCCCAAGGTAGACTATTCCACACTCTAATGATGTAAAATCGATCTAATAATGTTTCTGACATTCCCTGCAGGACACCATCAACATAGAATGCGAAGAAAACAAGGAAAACATGGCAACGATCGACGAAACCCTCTGAAGGCAGAATTTATTCCCATCGGTGCTGAGACAATGAACGCGCAAACACTCACAAAAACAAGAGACAGAGAGTGAAAAGGTATTTCCGTGGTGCACTTAATCCGCTTGCTACGCAATAGCTACTAGGTTTTTCTAGTTATATTATATTTAATGTTCACCTTTTGACGTGTACGTGCGGAACCCTTATTCCTTAAATTTATTTTAAACTTCAGAGAAACTTGATGCTTCAAAATCGTACGATAGTACTATGACCTTATGGCGGGAGAATCAACATTTATAGTTTTATATTATTCTCTGTTGCAGTAAAGCTGTTTTATAAGTATAAAAAAAAATTTCAGAGTAACTATAATTAGTTGCGTGTTAAGTATTTGCTTCGAAAATGTATCCCTTTGAGTGCAATTTCAGCCACGAGACTAATCACTTCAAAGGCGTGAGATTAAAAGAAAAATCGAATGGGAAACGATGCTACGAAGGACTTAACAGTGTAGGGGTTTTCGGCGAAATGAATTGGCTCTCTAAGTGTTCAATTCAACAAACAATAATTTATTCCTTCAATTATACAATATCATACATCAAATAAGCAATAGGTGACACAAAGCGTGCATTATCACTACTGACGATTCTAACATCTCGCCCACCAATATCCGCCGACCGATTCCGATTACTGCTACACCAAGCCTCTCGCAATTCCGCATCCATTCCCGTTATTCGAACGGTCAGTTTGATTGCCTCACCTTGTGACATTCGTATCCGCTCGAAGTGGCAATCTTGCGTTCTCCTTTCATTTCCGCCATCGTCGTTCGTCAATCTTAGTGGGATCGATGTTCTTATCACAGTTTGCTCACAGCAGCCCACGTCGATCATAACAGAAACGCTACATGATTCGTCCGCCGACAAATCCTTCACTCCTGTGTAGATACCCATCCCGTATAAATACAGATCGCGAGACGCCAGAATCACTCCGGAAATGTATGGCATCAGATATCCCTCGGTTCGGCTCCTCTCCTCATCTTCAATTTTCCGCATTAAATCCCATCGGAAGGCCACCACTTCACCTCTCTGCGATTCCGGTTGATGTTCCAACCACCGATTCGCGCCTGTCAGTAGCTCTTGGTAGGAACACTGAAGCGTTTGCACGTCTAAAATTTCCCTAACCTGATCACTGCTCAAGTGCAAGAATGCCGAATGTTCAAACATTTCCTCAATATTTGCACTCAACTGCTTGGCGCAAATGTTCCGCAACTGGGGATACGGTGCACTGAAAAACGTCTGAATCCACTCACCCAACTCGGTATTCTCGATCATGAATTTCTCGCACCTCATCCGTAATTCGTAGAGTTGGTATCTCACTGCAGCATAGAACAGTTGAGTCACATTCTGCCGACCGATGTCGCAAACGTCACAATAAATGAAATACAACACGTCCAAAAATATATCCGGTTCGATATCCGGCACGACGACCAACGGAAAGTTACGATGAATCTTGACGAAACGCTTGCTGAAGATTGCCTTGAAGACTTCGCTCGAACTGGTCAGCAGCATACGGTGAGCATAGATTAGTTTTCTCTTTCTACCCACTAGGAACTTCACATCCGCCAGGTACGGATTGTTCACCATTCTGTGCAGTCGATCCTTGCTGTTGTGGTAGGCCATCGTTTTGCATTGCTCCAATGTGATATAGTAACTGGTAGTGGGCTCTTGTCGTCGATTCGCTTTAAATATATCGGACTGGTACCTATCGGGATTAGGTAAAAAGTGCATCTCAAACAGATACCTGCGCCGTATCAGATGTTTCTTTTAGTTATGTTTAAATTTCGATGGTACCTTATGGAATTTCCCTGTGCACCATGTTCGTACCGCTCGTTGGATATTGTACCGTTTAATGGCAATCTCCAGGGCAATAATAACGATCGATATCGCCGTCGCCCAACCCATCAGTTGGAGACTAAAAATGGCATCGATCATCGAAACGGGTGCGAACACGCTGTCTCCGAGGCAGGGTGGCTGCCGTTGATGGTGCATGGCGATTTGTCGCTGTTGGAATCCAAGTTCGCGCAATTTCAACAATCTGAAAGGGAAAGTTGATCGCAGGTAGGATTCGTTCTAATTCGTCTGGGTTGAAAACATACGTACCCGAATTTCACGTGTTCTGCCAAAGGAGAATCTTTAGCAACCGTGTAGTAACCGTTCAGCTGCCCGAGTGGTAGAAGATTGATGGCGTGCAGATTACACTTTTGATCCTCCTGATAGTGGTCGACCATGTAGCGGTAGATCAGATTCGTGTCACCGTGGAAAGCATGCAGGCCTCGACGAATTCTTTCGGTTCCCTCGGATATCCCTATGAATCCGTCACTGGATGTCCGTAGTTGGTTGTAAATGGATTCCCTTAATTGGTCTGAAGCATTCTGTGGAGTAATAGTAGGAAGTTGTAATGTTGCCATTGTTAAAGAATGTTATGCTTTATAATTAATTAATACACTAATTTGAGAATGATCAAAGATTTGATAAGTATTCTATTTGCTGTCTTGTTTATTTAATCGAATTTCTAATTAACATTCAAACAAGACTGTTGAAAAAAGTTGAAAAGTTCCAAGTCAAGATCCAAGCAAGCGGTGCCTCAAAACTGACGTGTTTTGATTTTGCTGCCTTAATGAATAGTTGAAAATTTAGAGAAAAACACAAATTTTATTTGATGACCTTCGATTAGTTTATAGATGAGTGTCGTTGAAGGAACTAGCGAAAGTAACAATAGTGCTTCATGAAACGAACCATTCGAAGCAACAACAAAATACGTGCCGCATATGAGACATGCGGCGGCCACCTCGTTAAGATTGCAGGCAAACAGCACCGATGCATTAGACAGGGTAAAAGAAAACAGATAATAAACATAATGTAACTAGAAAAGAAGAATGATTAGTAATTTCCATTAAATGGAAATTACTAATCATTCTTCTTTTCTAGTTACAGGTATTCCACAAAACAGCTCACACTCTCCATAAAACATAATGTGTTTCGCAGGAGGCAATTGGGGGAGGTAGCTCATCAAATCTTCCGGTCCGCCTCTAAGCATATTGCTATGAGTTGGGTCTCTACCGATTGCCTGTCGATCTTCCAAATTTGGAAGCCGTCTGCATTGAGTTATCTCAAATTATAATAATCCGTCCACTATATCACTAAACTTTGCGATTGGTTGAGCGGATTGGACATAATGAAATCATTGGGTATAGGATCAAGTCTCCCACGGGTGGTGCTAAAGCGATGAGCTTGGACATCAGTGGAAGTGAAGCCAGAAGTCACGAAATGCATCTACGGACTCTTATTTTTACCAGATCCCTCAGTCGTAGTTTTGGATGGATTGGCGTGGATTGTTATCCCCACCATTGTTATGGCGTGGATTGTTGTTTATATTGTATTATTAGACTATTATGTAACTAAATGCATTATTGTGTAAATTTTAAATTTCAATCTCCATTTCAGTGAGCGAAATAAGGCGCTACTTTTGGTTCAAATGCCAAAAGTTCACTCATGGGCAAAAGGAGCATAAACTAAACCTTCTAGCATCTATGCTCCCAACGATAAAATACAAATTATCACATTATTTAACTGTATATGGAGGCATTTGGTACGGGAGGTCCACGCTTTCTTCATTCCCTTGGAATGAGCTTCGTGGAAGCTCGAAGTGGAATTCTTACTCGTCAGAGAAGGTTTGTGGAAGTATGTCTCGCCGGGTGTGAAGCCGGAACCGACTGCTAATGGTGCGAACGCGGCCGAGCTGGTAGCATGGGATGAATCGGACCAAAAAGCGCGAGCGACCATCGGATTATTGATGAGTCGGAGTCAACACGGGCAATTCGGAACACAACAACCGCAAAGGCCGTGTGGGAAAACCTGAAGAAGCTGAAGGAGTACACGTTACGCTAAATCTGGCAACACGTCTTCGCGACAACCACGCAGAATGACATCTGTCAAGAACAGTTAAAAAGAAAATACTTTTCCCGCTTAAACCCCTTACCATTGTATGAGAACAGAGAATAAAATTATCATTAGTTGAGTGACTACACCAGTACACATCGTGTTTTTATTTCAAGAGGTTATGTGCCCAGTAAAAACAAAGTAAAAATTGTGTGCCATCTGATGAGTAATTAAGATGGAGCGGCTAGGAATTCCGAAGCTCAACAACCAGAACTATGGCAGCTGGAAATTCACTGTCGAACTATTGTTGGTTAGGGAAGACCTGTGGAAATATGTGTGTCCAGGAGATCCGCCAGTAGCGATTGTTGCGACGAGTGCAAGTGCCGGAAATGCTGTGGAAGTGGTTGTTTGGAAAGCGGGAGACCAAAAAGCCAGAGCAACTATCGGATTGTTGGTAGAGGAGACCCAACATGCGCTCATCCGAAACACAAGGACTGCAAAGGAGGCGTGGGAAAGTTTGCAGAAACATCACGAAAAAGTGACGCTGTCGGCAAAAGTAGGCATTTTCTATCGTCTTTGTGATATGCGCTACACCGACGGAGAAAACATCGAGCAGCATTTGTACGAGATGGAGCATTGGACGCTACTTGGCAGGGAACTTGAAGTAATGATGATCCTACACAGCCTACCGAAATCCTTCAGTACCTTGACGACGGCTCTGGACTGTCGCAAAGAAGATGAAATTACGGTTGAGTTGGTGAAGCAGAAAATTATGGATGAAGTGATGAAACGTAAAGGGGACGAAAAAAGTGAGAAAGCTCTGAGGGTGAATGAAAAAGCTCCGAGTAAGAAAACTGTTGTTTGCTACAACTGCCAAAAGGTGGGGCATAAGAAGAAAGACTGTCGCGTTAGAATGAAGTTTAACGATGTGAATCGGGACGAATCGAAACCATCAAAAAGTGCACAGGCCAAAGGGGCATCTCATACGGAAGAAGAAGATGCATTCGATTTTGCGGTCGGTGACGCGATCGATGAGTGGACGGTTGATTCCGGTTCGTCGTGGCATATTTGTTCGAACCGGGCATATTTCGAACGCATCGAGAAGAGAAGTTTCGATACGCCGAGTAATAGTGGCCGACGGTCGCAAGTGTCCTGTGGAAGGCGAAGGAACATGTCAGATCTCCTACTTGGTACAAGGTCAGACAGTAAAGCAAGTGTTGCTGTCGAAAGTACTCTACGTTCCCGAAATGAATGCCAACCTGATATCCGTTGGCCGATTGGTCAACAGAGGAGCCGAGGTGAGTTTTGACGCATCCGGTTGGCAACGTATTTTACTTCTCCCACGAAGGAAGTGAGCTCCGAGGTGAAGTTCATTTCACACAACAAATTCCCCAAGAATGTGCTGACAATCA
This sequence comes from Aedes koreicus, assembly GCA_024533555.2. Taxonomy (NCBI): domain Eukaryota; kingdom Metazoa; phylum Arthropoda; class Insecta; order Diptera; family Culicidae; genus Aedes; species Aedes koreicus. Next base: position 74,995 of record JAHHFK020004245.1, read on the forward strand.
GCGAGAAGGGGATGTTAAAGCCGCTCTTCTTTCGCTCCGCACTGGCCGTGAACGGAGAAATTTATAGTTTGAAATGCATGCCGGAAGTTGCGTCGTTCATCAAGAAATACCATAAGGGCGAAGACGCGGTGTTCTGGCCGGATCTGGCGTCGGCCCACTACTCGAAGCGATCGTTGGAGGAGAGGGAGCGGCTTAATATAGATGTGATACCCAACTCGGCGAACCCGCCCAACGTCCCCCAGCTGCGTCCCATCGAGAATTTCTGGGCCAACCTGAAGCGTAAGATCTACTCCAACAATTTTGTCGCGAAAACTGAGGAGGAATTGATAAATAAAACAAAGAAAGAACTCAAAAACATTCCTACACGTATCTTTTCGTCCACCATGGCGAATGTTCCGGTTAACTGCCGGAAGGCCGCTCGCAAGGGCGTAGAATTTTTTTGCAAGTAAGCTTAAATAATTACCTTCCATGGGAAATTTATCAAAAGCAATTATCTGTCCTAGGTTTTTTTTTTATCACCATCCGAAAAAAGTCCATTTTTTTGCAAACGTTTCATGCTCTGATATGATATCACAATGAAAGTTCAGATTTTTTTTCTGTTCAGTTTATGGATTGTCATGCAACTTGACAGACGTAAACAGTACACATTGAAACAGTTTTGCTTAAATTGTACTAACGCGGTTAAAAAGATACAGACAAATACAGACTTTTAGAAGTTCAGCATTCGTCGTTCCAGTTTCATCTCGACAATTAGAGCATCGCCCTTACCTCGATCCCAATAAGGCCTAGGCATCTGCTACTTATTCTCTCCTGACGTTTTCACTTGCTTCTGATTTTTCTTCTTTTTATCTTTCTGGTTGCCGACAGTGCGCCATTTTTGAGTTTCTTCAGCTCCTCCTCCTCTCCTGTGTTCCTTTTCTCTGAGCGTGGATTCTAGGGTTCCTTCGGCGTGTTGAAGGCTTCAACCGTTGCGTTTTTGGTGTCCGGCAGTATCTGCTCTCATCTTCAGTGCATCCTGCTCGCGTTCGGCTGTAATCACGGCCGATTTTGCACGCGTCACCATCTCCTTGATTTCTTTGTGGGCGTTGTGCCTGTCCTTTACATAATTATAGAGTTCGTCGATCCGGTTTCTGACGGTTTTTTCCATCGCGGTTTTCTTCCCAACACTGTCCCCTCGAGTTGTGCTACTGCTGAGTTTCGGGGTGACCATCTGGGTCAGGAACCCCTGTGACTTGCTACTACTGGCACTTGCAGCGGCCTCTGAATTCGGCACTGGTGACCTCTGTAGCTTTCCGCTTCTTGCAAACAGAATCTCACCTCCGGTACTGAAATGGGTACTGCAAAACACTTCCAAGTTCGGAAAATTGAAGTTTCCAAACCAGTCACGTATTAATTGAAAACAGTTTTTTGTGATATATTTATAATCAGATCGATCTCACTATAGGCCACTTCCGAAATAAAACTAACTTGTTTAATCGTAGAAAAACGAACTTTTTCGATATTGATTCGCAACCCACTCGAAATAAATACTATGGAACTGTAATTCAACGTTGCTGAAACGTCCGATGCGTGTTGGCTCCGATGCGCGTTGGCTTCGTTAATTGCTTCTGACCAGCAAATGGCAGTTTCTTGCATTTCACTGGTCTTCCTTTTATTATAAACAATTTTTTCATTCCACACTCTGCCAAAAACCCCCCAAAATAAAGCATTTAGTAATGAATATCATCGCCAACATCACACAGGGAAGGAGTGTGATGGCTCTGCGCTCAGTACAATTTACTTACGACAGAAATGGAACTGATCCACTCTACAAAATCGAATAATTAAACAAAATAAACTCTCAAGGATAAGAAATTAAAATATAGCAATTGAATAAAAATAACTATTTCCTTTATCTTTATACAGGTATTCAGCTATTTACGCCGAAATTTGGAGTTTATTAACTGTTCAAACACTAAGGAATTCCGGGTTCTTAATTTTCAACAACCTTTAATGCTCTCAACAACCCCATGTAACATTACTCCGCTGATCATTTTTGAAACATCCATATTTACAAAAACTAGACAACTTCAGTAAATAGCACTTCCACAAATTTCGACTATTGCTTCTTAGAGTAGAATTCCCATCAATCTTCAACTTCAGCCATCTTCGAACTTCCATTTAGGTCCGAACCCAGTTATGTTGCAAAGCATCGCGAACAACGAGACCCAGTTGGTCTCGTCTTCCCCCTAACCAAACCAACACTTACCACTAGGAAATCCCTCACGACTACATTGTCCTGCGCCGTCAGCTCGAATCCCGACCGCACTAGATCACCGAGCGTCCTAATCCGAGTCGACGGAGACTGAATCAACGCGACAATGTTGGCCGAAAAGCTTATGTACAGGAACATCAAGCTGATCAACATGACGATGTTTAACGTTCGGGACGAAACCGAGCGCAAGCTACTGAGGGCCTCCTGCTGACTGGCGATGCTGATCATGTTCAACAGTGCACCACTGGTGCCTTCCAGTGTCAGGGTTTCCGATACCCGGTTGGATTCGGAACTGCGATCGAAGCGTGTTATGATCAACTGCAGAATCGTTGCTAGAAGGATAATTCCCGCAATCGACAACCATACGTGGCTGTGGAAGCAAACGATGAAAACGTTATTCGTGTAGGAAAGTTTCGGCGAACGAAAGATGAACCGATGGTCCACTGGTCCGGTCATGGCGAGGAACCTGATTGATTTGATGCGATCCGGAGCCATGTAGCTTGGAGTGGCACCGAGATCTGCTGAACCAGTGCGAAGATCGTTGACCAATCCAGTTTCCCAATCTTTGGTACAGTGGAATGTGATCGAGGCATTCAGAAGAGAGGTAAGGGCGATCGTCAGGGCTTTGTTGACCTTTGTGGCGGTGTCATCCGGATAGCAGACGATCGATGCTTTCAGGGATGTTCCTCGAAGGTTCCAACGATCAGTTCCGACGGGGTAGGCGAGTCGAAAGTGAGGGGTGTTTTCCGGCTGCCAGTAGCCGTAAGCCTCTTTGATCAGAGGACTTGAAAGTGAGAGTTTGAGGATTTTCCAAATTTCATAACGATCAACAGATGTGGTGATGTATAACACTTCCCAATTGAAGAGGAACTCTGGTAGTTGGAAGTCATGGTTCATTTCAGTTGCACTATTGAACAGAATCCACCGGAACTTGTTGAAGTTCTTTTTGTATTCTTCACCAGGCTTGTGACAGGCCAAATCCATAGCTATAACAGTTTGATGGTTAGAATTTTCGATGCCTGATCCAACGAGTAATTGACTATCTACTTCATTGGCAATCGATTTGTAAAAGTTGAAGTGTTCTTGAAAATCGTCACACGTTTTCAAAATAATTTGCTGGGATTGTTTATAATGAAGCAGTAGATCTTTGACTACTCCCATGTGGTTTGAATTCACTGAAATCGGATGTAAGCAACAGCAAAGGAGCAACACTGGAAAGCAACGCAGCACCATCTTGATCAACACCGAATGTACTTCAGTATTGGGAACATGAAGCCTTTTTGTAGGCCGAACTAATATTGAGGCGAATGTAATAAACCGTTATTTGCTAGTTGCTGCTAATTGAGTCATTATCCATATTTCTAAAGGAAGGATTCCCGACATCCATAATGCGAACAGTACGAAAGGTAAACTTTTATTGAATATCACATCAAATATGCATACAAGTTGATTATATACAGGTTCAAGTATACTTATAGCAACGGAAAATACACACAGACCGTCTCACACGATTACGACACATTATCCAGAATGGTAATAATACCACAGGCAATCCGTGCTCCCACCGTATCCTCCTCGCCCTGGAACGATACGGGATTGTTGATCGACAGATCCGGGAAACGGTAGATCTCCGATGGTTTCTCGTGGATCACAATTGCCCGTCCGACGATTCCGGCGAAACCGAACAAATTGATGTAGGGACTGTGGAAATCGATCATCGCATTGCCATCGTCTTTGACTTCAATGTTTCCAATCTACGGTTGAAAAATAGGGATATCCATTACGAAAAAGCACTTATTGCCACCAGAAAGCACAATACTAACGATACTGCTGCGGAAGTGCGGTCCGGTCGATTTGCAGCCTTCCTTCATGTCGCCGAAAGCGTGCACGTGGACGGCATGTTTGCCCACCGGGAGCCCGGTGGCGTTGATGGTCGTCTCCACGTGGCCTGGAGCCCATTGTTTGAACGAGATGGTTCCCATGATTTGCTGTTCCGGGTTGTCCGCCACTAGAGTGGCGCCTGCTTTCCACGATGGTTCGGGCTGGAATCAGAAGAAATCACATTTTACAGTTGGGTATGAAAAAGGTCCTGAGACAACAATGAATCTTGGAGTGGAATCTTTCGGATACCACAAATAGAGGTCCGACGTTGGTTTGACATTCAAAATTAATCAAGAAGAACTATCACAAGCTTGGTATTTGCTGACCACAGACACGTTAAATCTATGTTCGACGTTCTTTTTCAGAAATCAAGATGACGAACAACAACTTTTTGTCTGCTCCTGATCTCAATGTTCTGGGCATAGAATGGATCGACCTGTTCAACCTGTGGTCAATACCGTTCGACACAATCTGCAACCACATTGGATCCGAAAACAAGTCATCAACCAACAACTTCAAGCAAAGCACGCTCAAGTTTTCGACGAATCGTTGGATCACTGCACAAAGACCAAAGTGAAGCTTTTCCTGAAAACTGATGCCAAGCCCGCATTTTGTTCCAAGCGACCGGTTCCTTTCAACACGGTTCCACTCGTTGACGCCGAAATAACCCACCTGCAGAATCTTGGAATCATTACACCAGTTGACTTCTCAGAGTGGGCAGCGCCGATTGTAGCAGTTCGCAAGCCAAATAGACGAGTACGGATTTGTGCAGATTATTGGACGGGATTGAACGATTCTCTGGAAGCCAATCACTATCCTCTGTCAACGCCGGAGGAGATTTTTGCGCAACTCAACGGAAGCACCGTGTTCAGCATCATTGACTTGTCAGATGCATATCTGCAAGTAGAAGTGGATGATGACTTCAAGAAGCTCCTCACTATCAACACCCACAGAGGATTGTTCCGGTTCAACAGACTCGCTCCAGGAGTGAAATCGGCACCAGGAGCATTTCAGCGTTTGATAGATGGCATGATAGCAGATATTCCGGGAATTCGTTCGTTCATCGATGATTTGATCATTTTCGGAAAGGACTGGAAGTCACACAATGCTTCACTCAACATGCTACTCAGCCGTTTGCAAGAATATGGTTTCCACATCAAGCTAGAGAAGTGCAGTTTCTACCAAACGGAAATTGGATATCTATTACACATTGTCGACCCTCAAGGCATACGTCCGGATCCTGAGAAACTGAAGACCATTGCATAGATTCCCCCTCCGACCAACATTTCCGGGCTTCGATCTTTCCTTGGAGCAATCAATTTCTATGGAAGATTTGTTCGGAACATGCACAGTTTGCGACACCCAAATGGACAAGCTGCTGAAAAAAGGTGTCAAGTGAGAATGGAATTCGGAATGCCAACAGTCTTTCGATGAATTCAAGAAGATTTTTCAATCAAAGTTGCTGTTAACTCATTATGACCCCAAGCTACCGATGATTGTTGCAGCCGACGCATCAAGCACAGGTATTGGCGCAGTTATATTCCATGAGTTCCCGAATGGCAGTTTGAAGGCAATCCAACATGCATCACGCTCACTCACACCAGCGGAGCGGAATTATAGTCAACCGGAGAAGGAGGCACTTGCTCTGGTGTACGCTGTTACGAAATTCCACAAGTACCTGCTGGGACGACGTTTCACGCTATTAACGGACCATAAGCCTTTACTATCGATTTTTGGATCAAAAAAGGGCATACCACTTCACACCGCTAACCGGCTACAGCGATGGGCGCTGACTCTTCTGAACTACGATTTCCAGATTCAGCATGTGGCTACCAACGGCTGTGCAGACATGTTGTCAAGGCTCATCGATCGCATCATTCAACCAGAAGAGGAGTACGTAGTTGCTGCAGTTACTCTAGAAGAAGACATGGCAAGCATTCTGACGGACACTGTGGACAAGGTACCCGTATCTTGCGATGCTCTTCAAAAAGCTACCAGATCAAGCAAAACGTTGCAGCTGGTTACGAAGTACATACGCGAAGGATGGCCAAACAATCAAGCTTCAATCACTAATCCAGAAGCCCTTCCCTACTAACGCAGGCGGGAATCGCTCAGTCTAGTCAACGACTGCGTGATGTTCCACGACAGAGTGGTGGTACCCGACAAGTTTCGACGGCAGATTTTGAAGCAATTTCACCGTGGTCATCCAGGGATAGTCCGAATGAAGGCAATCGCTCGAAGTTTCATCTACTGGCCCGGAATTGACAAGGACATAGAATATTTCGTCAAGCGATGTTCACCCTGTTCTGCCGCAGGAAAAAGTACACCCAAGACGACTCTCGAATCATGGCCAGTTCCATCGAAGCCTTGGTCACGCATCCACTTGGATTATGCAGTCTGCATTGTGCTCTCATGCCGTGCGGTTCTATTTTCTATTTGCTGAAGGAAGTGCTATTGCTACCTAACGCTACACCAAATCTTAAACAGCACTTTTCAGTGCTAAATAATACCTACAATTTTTAGATTTCCTCTTATTCCTTTTCGATCCTTGTTAGGCCCTTCGGGTAACCCGGCTTGGATATCGCATTGGAAAATTCCTCTTCGGTCCCTCGGATTCTTATAGTTATCTGCTTGGACGTCGATTTGGAGCAAATTACTCTGCCACTATGGCAAATAAGCGCAAACGAAAAGGGCAATCTATTGATTCGCCTGCAAATCAAATTAATGTGAGTAATCAATTTGATATGCTCACAGATGATGAGAGTGATCCATCATCTAATCAAAATTTGAAAAAACTTTCTCGATTGAGAAAGGAAAAAGTTCCCCCTATTGTGGTGACAATTTCGGATTTCCATGCTTTTCGCAAGGAAATCTTAACATTTGTTGAAGGTGTGAAATATTCCCTTCAAATTTCCAGACGAGGTGAATGCCGTTTGCATGCAGAAACCTTGGACGGATTCAAACGTGTTCTTGAGTATCTTACTCAGAAGAACCACAATTTCTTCACCTATGACACCAAAGCTGAGCGTCTTTTCAAGGTTGTCTTGAAAGGACTGCCCAGTGGTGAATCTCTCGATGAAATAAAAAACGAGTTAACAAAATTACTTGGATTTAGCCCAGTCCAAGTAATTAAGATGAAAATGAAATCCCGGCCTGGCGATGCTCGCAAAGGGATTTCAAACGATTTCTACTTAGTTCACTTCAAGTCAAGTGAACTTAATAACCTTAAGGCTTTAGAAAAAGCAAGCCTTTTGCTCCATGTCCGTGTGAAGTGGGAACATTTCAGGAAGACTGGAGCCAATTTCCAAAGCCTCACCCAATGCCGTAAGTGCCAGGGATGGGGTCACGGAACAAAGCATTGCCATATGGTTGGTAAATGCATGAATTGTGGTGATTCCTCACACACTAAGGACGACTGTCCTGTGAAGGAAGATCCTCAAAAATTCAAATGTTCAAATTGTGGTGAAAACCATAAATCAAATTTTTGGGAGTGCAAGACTCGCAAAGCAATTTTGCAGTCGCGCACTAAGCGCCAGGTAGGAAACGAAAAACGTTCCCGACCAGCTACTACCCATTCTGCAGCTGTTAACAACGATCAGCAAAGAACTAATTCCTACCAAACCGTCGGTAGAAACAGCGGACAGGTTTTTCCATCCGCAACTGTAACTTCAAACGCTCAACGAGGAGTAAATACTATTTCGATACCTGCAGGTACCAACAGGGTTCAATCTTCAAACCCTACATTCTTACCCAACCGTGTTGTTAACAATGTTCAACATGTAAATGGACCTACCTACGCTGCCGTTGCAGCGGGTAGAAACCAAAACCAAAATTCCCACGGGACTTCTGATGAATTTGATTTAGGTAACATATCCGCTCCTAAATTAGAATTTTTACAGCAATCGTTAATCGATATGATAACCGATATGCTAAAAACTAATTCCATGTTTGAAGCTATCCAAACTGGTATTAAATTTGCCAATAATATTGTCATGACATTGAAGTTCAGTAATGGATTTTAAGTCATTAAATATTTTGAATTGGAATGCTCGATCCATCAGAGATAACGAGGATGAGCTATTTAATTTCTTAAGAGTTCATAACGTGCATATTGCTGTTATAACTGAGACTTATCTCAAACCTGCCCATAAGGTCAAAAGAGATCCAAATTATTTTGTCTACCGAAATGATCGCATTAATGGAGCTGGTGGTGGCGTTGCCATCATTGTCCATAGGCGTATCAAACATCACATTCTTTCTTCATTTGAAACCAAAGTTTTTGAAACTTTGGGGGTTTCAGTTGAAACAAAATTTGGCCAATTTACTTTTATAGCTGCCTATTTGCCTTTCCAATGCACTGGTCAGCAAAAGAACTGGCTCAAGGGTGACCTCCAGAAACTTACCCGTCATAGGTCTAAATTCTTTGTTATTGGTGATTTCAATGCAAAACACCGCTCATGGAATAATTCGCAAAGCAATGCCAATGGTAATATACTTTTTGATCATTGTTCTGCAGGCTACTACACTATTCAATACCCAAACAGTCCAACTTGCTTTTCTTCAGCCAGAAATCCCTCAACTATTGATTTGGTCCTAACTGATTCATGTCAACTTTGTAGTCAATTGATTACCCATGCTGACTTTGGTTCTGATCACCTTCCAGTTACATTTGAAATATCTCAAGAAATCATTTCTAATTCCATCAGTTCTACTTTCAACTACCATAGAGCTAATTGGGATCAATATCGAACATTTATGGAATACAACTTTGATCCCAATGTTCCATTGCAAACAAAAAATGAAATTAATAATGCTCTTGAATCTCTGGCTTTCTCAATAAATAGAGCAAGAGCTGCTTCAGTGCCAAAATGCGAGGTTAAATTCGATCCAGTTATAATTGATGACGATCTTCAGCTCTTGATTCGTCTGAAAAATGTACGTAGGCGTCAATATCAAAGAACACGTGATCCCGCTATGAAAGTCATATGGCGAGATTTACAAAAACAAATTAAAAAACGCTTCTCTGCCCTGAGGAACAAAAATTTTGAAAATAATGTGTCAAAATTAGATCCGAGTTCCAAACCTTTCTGGAAACTCTCTAAAATATTGAAAAAACCTCAAAAGCCTATACCAGCGCTTAAGGAAGGTGATAAAATTTTGCTCACAAATGCGGAAAAAGCTCAAAAACTTGTTAAGCAGTTTGAGAGCTCCCATAATTTCAGTTTGGGTCTTACAAGTCCTATTGAGGATCAAGTTTCCAGGGAGTATCTGAATATTTTCTCACAAGAAAATATTTTTGATGATTCTTGGGGAACTGATTTGGATGAAGTAAAAACTATAACTAAAAATTTCAAAATATGAAAGCACCAGGTGATGATGGAATTTTCTATATCCTAATCAAAAAACTCCCCGAGAGTACTTTGTCTTTCTTGGTGAAACTATTTAACAGATGTTTTCATCTGGCATACTTTCCAGATAAATGGAAAAATGCAAAAGTCGTACCTATCTTGAAGCCAGACAAAAATCCGGCTGAAGCTTCTAGCTACCGACCAATCAGTTTGCTTTCTTCAATAAGTAAGCTTTTTGAAAAAATAATTTTGAATAGAATGATGCTTCACATCAATACAAACTCAATTTTTGCTGATGAACAGTTTGGATTCCGCCATGGGCATTCAACTACGCATCAACTTTTGAGAGTTACAAATTTAATTCGTTCAAACAAAGCTGAAGGCTGCTCCACTGGAGTTGCTCTTCTAGACATAGAAAAAGCATTCGACAGTGTTTGGCATGAAGGTTTGATTGCGAAACTGAAAAAGTTCAATTTTCCGCTTTATATCATGAAATTAATTCAAAACTACTTAACTGATAGAACTTTGCAAGTAAATTATCAGAATTCTAAATCTGATCAATTGCCTGTCAGAGCTGGTGTTCCTCAAGGTAGCATTCTTGGGCCAATACTTTATAACATTTTCACTTCAGATCTCCCTGATTTACCTCAGGGCTGTCAAAAATCTTGCTTTGCTGATGACACAGGCATTTCCGCTAAAGGAAAAAGTCTTCGTGTTATATCCAGGAGGCTACAAAAAAGCTTGGACATTTTTACAGATTATTTTCAAAAATGGAAGATTTCTCCTAATGCTTCCAAAACTCAACTTATAATATTCCCACACAAGCCTAGAGCTGCATTTTTGAAACCAAGTAATAGTCATATGGTCACTATGAACGGAGTTCCAATTTCTTGGTCAAATCAAGTAAAATATCTTGGACTGATACTTGATCAAAAATTAACTTTTAAAGATCACATTGAGGGCATTCAAGCCAAATGTAATAAATATATAAAATGTTTATATCCTCTTATAAACAGAAAATCCAAATTGGTTGGAGGACAAATTAATATTAAACAAACTTAAGGGTTTGGTGGCTTTTGGGCCGGAAAAAGCACCTTAAAGGATTCGAACAAAGTTCTGAAAATGATTTTGAAGCTGCCACCCTGGTTCAGTACTATTGAATTACATAGAATTTCAAACGTTGAGACTCTAGAAGAAATGTCCAACAAAATAATTCATAATTTTAGACAAAAATCATTGCAGTCTTCAATTGCAATGATCAATTCTCTCTATAGATAAGAACTAGTTTTTTTTAGAAACAACACGTGGAACTGGGAGAAGGCTACCATCGTCGAGCGAATCGGAAAGGTTAACAATAATGTGTACCTAGAAGACCGTCAACGCCTCATCCGTTCCCATGCGAATCAATTGAAGCAACGTGTTCCTGACAATAGCCTACATCAAGATCCATCACCTCTATCTGTATTCTTCGACGGATTTGGACTCTCAAGTTCAGAACTTCCAAGGCGCCATGTGAACGCTGATGACGACGAACCCGAGATTCCTGCTGCGAATGAAAATCCCATTGAATCTGATGACTCTTTCTATTCCGAAGCATCCGAAGAAGAAGTACCAGCCCCTCCAGTTGTGGATCCCGTTCCTGATCGAGATAGACGTTTGATACGGCTGCCTGCAAGGTTCCGATCCTACTTGTGGGATTAAAAGGGGGGAGATGTTGGATCAAAGCAACACAGCCTCAGATGTTGGAGCAACCGAGCTGCATAGCAACCTAGCAACCAACTGGGCGGTTGCTTATTTAACCCATCAACAAGTGAAAAATGTCTCATTCCTTACTACGCATCTGAAGTGAATACACGCTTATTAGTTAGCACTCGAGTTCTTGTTCCCTTACTTCAATATTGTGTCACCACGGTTGTGATACTTATCACAAAGGGACCACAATTGCCTAGAAGACAGTTGGCCATCTACCCATTGAAACTGTAAAATTAACTCCAGGACCTGTCACCCCAGCTGTAAGTAATGGGTTAATTCTAGTCCGTTACAACCGATTGACTTGAAATGTCAAAATAGCGAGCGGTTCTTTATGCGTCAAACGCTAAACCGATTGAAAAGAAAAACAGTACTCTGAAAAAAATTCTATCGTTATACCGACAGTTAAATCATGGTCAGGATGACTATCGCATATAATGTTAACAATAACCATGAAAATGGTCGGATTCACCACGTTCATGGCATTCTTGACTATGATCATGGTAACAAGGACTATTCCGACATTATGGCAAATGTAGGATCAACTATTTTTAATGGTCGTTTTGACCATGATCACAGTCGGTTCAAAATTACTATACTGCAATAGTCATCCTAACCCCCAATAATGGTAAAATTGACTATCAAATTTGTCTCTGTGTACATTAAATTTAAAAAAAAAAACAGAAGAAAACATCTGACAACTAAGCAAATGACAGTTGATCGATTTTCAAGTCGTGTTAGTCTACGAATGATTGCGGTTCGTCAGATGTGGTGCACCGGTGGAGGGGATCATAGTTGATGATTGGTTCGCCATACTCGCCGGACTACCATATCATGGAGCAAATAAACCACTATCACATTTTGTGAGTGGCTCCAACAGCATCCTTTCTGTTGGTATAAATAATATTCAACTATGACAACTATGATCGCATCACTTATTAAGTTGAATCCTGATCCAACAAACCCTAACTGATTATCAAAACCTGCCTTCTGTGAACCTTTGTGGGTACGCAGAGGTGAACATGGTTCAAAAAAACAACAACAAAGGTTACTCTAATATTCCTTTCCCATACCCGTCTGAATGCAAGGACGTGGCCATTATAGATCATTAAACTACGGAATCATTCAAACTTGTACAATGAGAATGGACAATCAATCCCAACCCCATTCAGATGATTTTATTGTACAAATACACTTATTATGATCAATCACGGAGTAGCAACCATTTGATTTGAGTAGGCAAATCTAAGGTAAGCTTTATTAACTAGGCTGAGTCCCCTGATGTTTCCAAACCATTCAAGTGAATGGAACAAGATTTCCGTTCAAATTGCAATGAAAACTGTGTTACATTTTACACTCATAACAATAAGCCATCTCGGATAAATGCAGTCCAAATAATAGCATTCCCTCATAAACACTTTTATTAACGTAATAAACGCATGGCTATCGAGTCACGTTTCACTCACGCTGATTTTGCACAACTAGATACGTGATTCCGGTCGCACATGACGACTTTCACGTGGTCGTGAACTTTGTTTTCAGCTCGAACTTGCGCCCGTTGATGATCACTGATCAAGCCGGGTGCGTAGGAAAAACGAAACAATGCACTTTTCGCAGAATTTTCCCACAATCACTTGCATCTACATACGTATGTACCCAGCACGTCACTTCTGGCTAGGTGTAAATAAAGCAATCAAGCATGCGGAGATAGTACATCTTCCCCCGTTGAAGGTCCACCTTGAGTGGCTTTGTGTGAATTAATCGTTACAGGTGTCTATGAATTGGGTCTGATTTCCGGTTTCATTTGTTTTTTTTTTTTTTGTGACTACACATTAATCTTACTCGGGGTAGAATCTCGATCCCTCTGAATCCACCGGGACCGAGCGGTCCAAATCCTGCCGGACCTGGACCCAGTCCTAGCCCTCGGGGTGTTATGAACTCGACATCATCGGTTATGGCACGGGTTATTTTGGCGGCCAACGAAACGGAACAAACGAGCAACAGCGATGCAGTCAACCGAGCGAATTTTCCGTTCGCCATGATGTATGGAGTGGGAAAATGGATAAACCGCGCGGATCGGAACGGTGGAACTACGATGTTGCGCGATTAATGATTTAAACAAGACTAAACGATGGCATCTGCCGGAGGGTTGTATTAATAAGCTTTCGGTGGGAAACTGTCGGATGGGGTGGTTGGCAGATGCATCGGCGGTAGTTGGGTCAGTGGGAGATTAACACGAAAGAAATTTACGCATAGGTAGGTTGACTGATTGCAATTGAATTAACTTTTCGATAGGTCAGGAGTAAATAAATATAATTTGAAATAAATTTAGAGTAATTCATCTGACATACATCTCTCCCATGATTCCTATCGTTCTAGACGGAAGATTGGTTTCTTGGGTAATTATGTTTTTTAATGTTGACCAAAAAATTTAAAAGAAAATGCATATAAGGCCTGTCCACGTTAAATTTAGGACAATTTTCTTTCAGTGTAGTTTTTGAATTATTTCACGGATCGCTGGTTAGGGTAGCTCGCTCATCGAATCTTCCAAACATGAGAGGCTCTAGGAGTGGACAGTAATTTATTGCTAGAACTAAGAGAAATGAAGAGAAAGTATTGAAAGTTCCGTTTAGCGTAAAGGCAGCTGCTAAAGCTGCTTCCCGGTGAGACGTGGTGTTCCGTCGGGAGGATTGGGCCGGTGGTGGGGGCCATAATTAACTGTGATCCATATCATTCGCTCGCCACACTCGCCATACTTAGAACAAGTAAACCATTGTTGGTATAAATCGATCATAAACCTCAAGCGTTAGCACTAATTACTTTGTTTTCCTAACAAAAAAAACCACCATCACAATTTGTGATTGGCCTCAAAAGCATCCTTACTGTTGTTTTAAATCGGTCCAAATCGGCTTTCCAGCATGATTAATAATTACTTTGTTTTCCCAATGAAAAACCACCATCATACTTTGTGAGTGGCCCCAATAGCATCCTTGCTGTTGGTATAAATCGGTTCAAATCGGAAGTCGGTACTAATATCTAAATGTTTCACTAAACAGCTTATCGTTTACCAAAACGAACTCTGCTGCCACGCAACCTTGGTATCCAACATCCCAGTGATTTCTCGTGGAAGTGCAGAGGTGTTCTTGGCTCACCCGTCACCCTTACTTTATTTGGCCTGCATTCGGGTGGGGCCGGCCTTAGTTTGAGATCACCAGATTTTACACATTGAGGATGTATGTTAGTCCCAAACATCATCTGTTGGTTCTTTGTGTAATTACAGCTGATCTGGCCATAACGGAGTAGCAACCTCGGGTGGTAAAATATGCTCATGCTCATGCATAATGGACGAAGAAATATATGTACTTGATGACTTTCAACAGCTTCCGGGTCTAGCTTATTATACCGCAATGCACAGAAACGACGTAGCCTTGTATTTTCGGAAAGAAGGCGTCTAAATTCCCCAAAAATGATTTGGTTTGGCAGACCATATGCAGTTGTGGTCGAAAATTCAAAAGGTTCGTCTCATCGGCACTATTAACAAGGATGTGTACGAGAAATAATGTCTGCAAAAGCGGTTGCTTTTGGCCTGGCAAAAAGCGAAGAAGGCCTTGCCAACGGATGGACGTGTTTTTTTTATCCGCTGTCCGCATTTTTGTTCTTATTTTCCAAAAAGTTTTGAAATGTTTTATTCGTTTTACTAAATCAACGATAAACGTGCCCCGGAATAGAGTACCGTAGCCGCGATTCGTTGTGAGATGAAAGCTGCCTTATTTGTTTCTCTAGCGTTAAGACACCGGCATAAAATCCCTACCAAGCGCAAAAATCCGTATCGATTGAACAGGAAACATAAGTTTTGTAGATGGTATTTTCAATTACCAAACAAATAATGGATTTAAAGACTGTATTCGATGAAATTTGGACACACAAAATAGGTCACCAAAAATTTTCCTTGAGCCCGATTCTTTTCAAACTTTCTGGAAATAAAGTACTACTAAATGGTTAAGTTTTGACATCATTGGTTTATTGAACCTCTTCTCTCAACCCAAATGGCCGCACCTTTGCCTTGACCCCTTTCATCAAATTTTGGGCATTGATAGGACCGACTTGCTTACTTACTTTTAACCACACTTTCTTTAGTTCAAGTTCATTTTCTATCAGTTTTGGAGTTTTAACGAGCTTTGCCTTCATGATTGCCCACCATGTTTTAATTGGGCGAAGTTCCGGAGTGTTTGGGGGTTGACGTCTTTTAGTACAAAAACTACATTATTATCTTTGTACCAGTCTAAGACGGGCCGGGCATAGTGGCAAGATGCCAAATCCGGCCAAAACAGTGTCGGGCCATCGTGAGATCTCAAGAAGGGCAGAAGTCGTTTTTGGAGGCATTCGTCCTTGTGGATTTGTCCGATGACATCCGCAGATCGCTTGCCAGACAAGGAATTTTTTGGCGAATTTCGACAGTTTCTTCTTCCGTACACTCTCCGGAACGGCCAACTTAGAGGTGGCGACGTAGTGTTCCTGTCCTGGCATTTGTTTGGTATCGGCTTTAATGTACACTGATAGGCAAAATAAAGTGCCCACCTCATCGTTTTTTCAATTTCTATCATTTACTTGGTTCAAATTAAAGTAAACACACTGTATTTTTTTTATTATCTTATTTTTTATATTCTTTTTAAGTTTCACTTATGGAATACTGAAAAAAGAGGAGTTTTACTTAAAGAAAAAAAAATCAATTTGTGTTGAAAAAAAAAAACAGTGATAAAATAAAGTGCCCACTTCAAAAATTGATATGTTTTCGATAAGTTTGCATTGGAAGACCCCTCGATTGTTTATGTTTTGATATTTTGACATGTTTTGAAGCAAACGGCTCAACCTGGTGCATTTGTATACGTGATCGCATTTGAATCAATTGAATAAAATGGAGAAGCTTGCAGTGCTTTCGAAAGCAATTCCCTTGTGTATCCGAAAATTGGTCGTTCGTGATGTGCAAAACGGGGAATCGCACCGGGCTGTCGCTAAGAAGTACAGTATCAGTAAGGCAGCGGTTGGCAAAATTCTTCTGAAGCTTAAAACGTTTGGATCAGTGGTGGATCGCCCTGGCAGATGCAGGAAGCGGAAAACGGATGCGAGAACGGACACCAAGATCATGCGCGAAGTCAAGAAGAACCCGAAGGTAACTGTCCGCGAGATCCAGGAAACCCTTCAGTTATCAGTTTCCGGTCGAACTGTTCGTCGCCGTCTCGTAGCACAGGGGTCGAATAGCAAACTTGCCCGGAAGCGCCCACTTATCAGCAAGGAAAACAAAGCCAAACGGCTTAAGTTTGCTAAGGAGCATGCTGATAAGCCCCTAGAGTTCTGGAAAACGGTTCTCTGGACGGACGAATCAAAATTCGAGCTGTTTAACCGAAAGCGGCGGGTTCGTGTTTGATGCAGATCGGGAGAGGGGCTTCAGGAGCGCCACATCCAAGGCACGATGAAGCATGGAGGAGGAAATGTTATGGTCTGGGGGTGTTTTTCGTGGGGTGGAGTGGGAAGCATTGTCAAAATAGACGGGATAATGAAGGCAGATTCTTACATCAACATCCTGCGAGAAAATCTGGAGGTTTCGCTGATCCAGACGGGCCTTGAAGAGAAGTTCGTATTCCAGCAAGACAACGACCCGAAGCATACTGCCAAGAAGACCAAGTCTTTCTTCCGGTCTTGTCGGATCAAACCGCTGGAATGGCCTCCACAAATCGAGAATTTGTGGGCGATTCTCGATGCCAGGGTTGACAAAACTGGTGTTACCAATAAAAATAACTATTTTGAAGCCCTGGAGCGCGCCTGGGAAGAGCTAGATCCATAGCACCTAAAGAACCTGGTCGAGAGCATGTCGAAGCGCCTGCAGGAGGTCCTGATGGCCAAAGGAGGACACATCAATTATTGAAATGCTTTTATTTTACTTTAATTTATGTTTTCTGTAGCCTAAATGAAGTGGGCAGTTTTTTTTTCAACACAAATTGATTTTTTTTTCTTCAAGTAAAACTCCTTTTTTTCAGTATTCCATAAGTGAAACTTAAAAAGAATATAAAAAATAAGATAATAAAAAAAAACAGTGTGTTTACTTTAATTTGAACCAAGTAAATGAGAGAAATTGAAAAAACGATGAGGTGGGCACTTTATTTTGCCTATCAGTGTAGGTCTCATCGTCCATCACAATGCAGAACGGTTTTGTGAGCCACTCCCTGTACAGTTTTCTTGCACGAGTTTTGGTCACCGAGTTCTGTTTATCGCTCCGGTTCGGTGCCTTCTGGACCTTGTACACATGTAATCCAGAACGTTTCATTGTTTTCTGCACAAAACAAACTGAAACTTTCGCCTTTTAAGCAACATCCCTGATCGAAATGTTGGGATAACGCTTAAAATGGTTCAATACCATCCTGGCCTTCTCCGGATTTGATGTGCTACGTTTTTTGCCACTACCATTTTCCCGCTTGGTTGTCTTACGGTCCTTGAACGTTTTGATCACATGAGATACGGTTGAATGTGCGATTCCGAGCTGTTTTCCGATCCATCGATGAGAAGCGTTTGGGTTTTCGAAGTGAGTGCCCAAAATTTGTTGGCGCACTGTTTCTTCATTCGAAGCCATCACTGAAATCAATCGACCGATTTTCACGAAACTCATTACACAATTGACACAACACAATGAAATACATTCAGTTAAAATTTCAATAATTTTTACCCAAACGCTAAAAAGTTACGAACAATTGCGTGTTGCGATTAAGGAATCCTGAGCGAGCTGGACGGGTTGGCCGGAGGATGTCCTCTTGCTCGCAAATTAACAAACTGCGGAAGTTCTGGCTGTGGCTTTTCATGCGGCCTAAATAGGTGAGGATTCCATTCCTGGACCATGGACGGCACCTGTTTTTGCAAAGGTAGGAGTAACAGTGGAATAAGAATTAACACTTACCAAAGATTTCGGTAAGTCAGACGATATCACGCTTGTAGAATTCGGAGAGGAAGACGATGCAGATGAAAAAGGGGGGGGGGGGGGAGAGGTTTTGTGTTTTTTATAATATAAAATATTGTGGGGGGGTGTTAAAAAAAAAAATAATAATAATAATAGGGTTTGGTAGTTTTTTTTTGGTTGGTTGGGGGGGGGAAAAATTATTTTTGTGGTGGGGGGGGGGGGGGGGGGGATTAACCCTTAAATGCATAATGTTGCCATTTGGCAACACATCAGTTTTTGTCATAACATAATAATATAATTTTTATTTTTGTGTTGTTTTTGCATAATATTGAAAGCTTACACAGAAACCGACAACTACGGTAAGATAAAGTTACGCAAGTAACGGTTAATGTTGACATATCAAGCATTTTGTTTACAAGTGTCTAAAGTTTGACTTCAGATCGATTCGCATCGGATATTTTTTTCGAATTTTGTCCACAAAACGTTAAATTTTCATCTGAAAAAAATGTTACTGTGTTGAAATAAGTGGCAACAATAAGTACGTTGTGTCGGAACTTTAATTCAGTTTCCCTACTTTTAAATATAAGATAAAATTTATATGTTGCCAAATGGCAACACTATGCGTTTATCACTACTATGTGTAGAAGTTTTACGTATTGCTTTATTTTTCTTTTTTCCCATATTTTGTTAGAATGGCGAATAGAAAATGCCGAGAAAGGGATATTGAAGAATATCTAGC
This sequence comes from Aedes koreicus, assembly GCA_024533555.2. Classification (NCBI taxonomy): domain Eukaryota; kingdom Metazoa; phylum Arthropoda; class Insecta; order Diptera; family Culicidae; genus Aedes; species Aedes koreicus. The sequence goes on from JAHHFK020004245.1 coordinate 93,912, forward strand.
ATCTCTGCAGGATGGTTCCATATCGGAAGACGAGGCAGATATAATGGATGTAAATGAATTTGATTATTATCCTACCAGTGTTGATTTAATACGCGAATTGGAAGGAGCATCTGACTTGACCGAATCGGACGATGAAGAACCTACCAGCTTTTCCAGTGATTCGGGAGAAAACGATTCTCCGAATGTCGATCCTGTGAAACCAGCAGCAATCAAGAAGCCAGGAATCCGTGAGCTGGTATGGCGAAAAGATAACCTGATTTACGACGAAGATCGGGTGAAATTTACAGGAGACCTCGAGCCCTACAAAAGAACAACAGCAATACAGACGCCGTTTCAATTCTTTTCATTTTTCATGACGGATAACATTTTGATGAAAATAGTGTTCGAGACGAATTTGTGTATAGTCCAAAAAGAAATTGCGCACTGCCAACCGGTAACTTTGTTAGAAATTCGTAAGTTTCTTGGCATTCTTATATTCATGTCAGTGTATCATTACCCGAATGTGAGGTCATATTGGTCAGAGCATGGTTTTCGAACGATAATGGAATCAATGACCCTAAATCGATTCGAAAAAATACGTTCCGTGATTCATTTCAATGATAATGATCTCCACAAGCCTGTTGGTCACCCCGATCATGACCGCCTCCACAAAATTAGACCTTTCATAGATCATATGAACAATGCTTTTTCTTCCACTACGCCCTTCGAGCAAAGACTATCTCTTGATGAGCAAATGTGTGCCACCAAAATTGGCCACTTTATGAAGCAATACTTGCCAAATAAGCCTCACAAGTGGGGTTTTAAATTGTATGTCTTATGCTCCTTGAGTGGCTATGCTTACAGGTTTGAAATATATAGCGGAAAACAAGAGCATGTAAGATTATCAGAAGAGCCTGATCTCGGATCAGTGGGAAACACAGTAGTCCGTTTATGTCGACCACTTCATAGAAATGTGAACCATATACTGTACTTTGACAACTATTACACAACATTACCATTGTTACACTATTTATCGACTCAAGGTATTCATGCATTAGGAACCATTCAGAGAAATCGCCTGGGCAAACATTGCAATCTTCCTTCACAAAAAGATTTCAATAAGACGTCTGTAAAGCGCGGAACTTATGAAGAACAACTTACTGACTATGAAGGTGTGCCCATTAGTGTAACGTGTTGGAAAGATAACAAGCTTGTTACACTAGCTTCCACGTATGTTGGCGCTAAACCAGAGGGCACCATCAGAAGATTTGATAAGAAAAATAAGAAGCAAACCTCAATTGTTTGTCCAAAAATCATCAAAGAGTATAACGCTCATATGGGTGGAGTGGATCTTATGGACAGCTTTCTTGGCAGGTACAGGATTAAGATGAAAAGTAGAAAATGGTACATTCGACTTTTTTACCATTTGTTGGACATGGCTATAATCAATTCTTGGGTGCTGTACAAACAATCGAATGAAGGCAAGGAACTAAAAACGCTGAGTTTGGCAGACTTCAGAACAGACCTGGCCGATTCATTGTGCAAATACGGCCCAAGTGGCGCACACAAAAGAGGAAGACCAAGTAAACTAGAAACACTGTTAGTAACAAAAAAACGTCGTTGTCCGAAGCATTACGTTCCTTCGAAAGTCGTTCGTACGGATGGAAGAGATCACTATGAACAACGGTGTAATAAGAAAACAAGGTGTAAGTTACCTGGATGTAAAGGATTTTCTCGCATACAATGCAGTAAATGTAAAGTTGCACTTTGCCATACGAAAGAAAGAAATTGTTTTCTCACATTCCATACATGATGAAAATCTTGTAAGATTCCCTCGCATACAATGTACTAAACATACTTACCTTATGTCACAATAAAGAAACAAACTGTTTTTCGACATAAAATAACATGTTGCCAAATGGCAACACTATGCGTTTGGAACTACAAAGTGACAACATTGTTTTATCGCCTAACGCATAGTGTTGCCATTTGGCAACATACATTTATATTGAATAAAAAAGGGCCAAATTACAATTATTGAACTTTTTATCACTTGTTTCGTATTTTTAGGCCCAATATCTATTACAAGATTTTTTTTCGTTGAGATATGAAAAATCATGCATTTAAGGGTTAACAAAAAAAAGAGAAAAAAAATGGGGTAAAAAAGTTTTTTTTGGAAAGGGGTTCGGTATTACTTCGGGGAGGGGGCTATTGTGCGTGTTAAGCACCCACTATGTCTAACTACTTAGGGCTTTAGTAGTTAGGTGGTCCCTGCGACCTGCCTTTGGTCGTTTCGCCATTTTTGTTGGAGATCAAGGACGATCTGGGAGGCTGCTACGCATACCGCGTCCCAGACGTCCTGGTCTTGACACATCCTCTGGACCAAGTTATCCGGAGTCGTGTCGCGACCGCATACGGCCATCATGCCGGATCTCGCGCCGTCGAAGCGAGGACATGCGAAAAACACATGTTCTGCAGTTTCTTCGACTCCCGCGCACTCACTGCATGCGGAGGACTGTGCATGCCCATATTTATGCAGGTATTGTCTAAAACAGCCGTGGCCAGACAATATCTGCATTAAGTGGAAGTTCACTTCACCGTGTCGCCTACCGACCCACCCGGTTAGTTCCGGGATTAGTCGGTGGGTCCACCGACCTTTGGTGGAGTTGTTCTATTCCCTCTGCCACTTAACCATGGATGCGGCTCTAGTGGTTCTTCGGATACCTCTTGTTCCACGTTGCTCGAAGCACTCTACGTCCTCTTTTATGACGATGCCTATTGGCATCATCCCCGCTAGGACGCAGACCGCGTCGCGTGATACCGTTCGGTATGCACTCACCACTCTTAGGCACATAAGCCTGTGTGTACTCTCGAGCTTATTTGCGTAGCTCTTGGTACTCAAGGCGGTGATCCATGCCGGCCCGCCGTACCTAAGTATGGACAGGGCGACACTGGCCAGGAGTTTACGCTTACTCCCTTGCACCGCCGAGCTATTCGACATCATGCGGGATAATGCCGATATAGCCAAAGAGGCTTTCTTGCAAGCGTAATCGACGTGACTGACAAAGGACAGCTTGTCGTCGATCATAACCCCAAGATACCTCAAGAACCTCTTCGATTCTACTGTGCAGTTACCTGCACTAATCGTCGCATGTTGCTCCGATTTTCGATTGTTCACCACCGTGACCTCGGTCTTATGGTGGGCTAGCTCCAGTTGCCTGGAGCTCATCCATCTCTCCACAATGCCAATGGAGTGTGAGGCCGTTAACTCGACCTCCTCGATGGATTCACCACATATCTCCAGGGTGATATCGTCTGCGAACCCGACGATCTTTACCCCGCTCGGGAACTCAAGCCGCAGTACCTCGTCGTACATCGTGTTCCATAACACCGGACCCAGGATCGAACCTTGCGGGACGCCTGCGGTGATCTGCACACGTTTCTGGCCTGCCTCTGTATTATATACCAGTACGCGATTCTGGAAGTAGCTTCCGAGAATCTTGTACAGGTACCCAGGAACCTGAAGGCGTTGGAGCGAGTCGGCGATAGCCGCCCAACTGGCGCTGTTGAACGCATTCCTCACGTCAAGGGTGACCACCGCACAGTATCGTACTCCTCGCCTCTTGCGCTGGATTGCCACCTCGGCCGTCTTGGTGACGGACAGGATGGCATCCACCGTCGACTTCCCTTTACGGAAGCCAAACTGATTACTTGACAGACCGCGTATACCCTCCGTGTATGTTGTCAGTCTGTTGAGGATTACCCTCTCGAGCACCTTACCCGCTGTATCCAACAGACATATTGGTCTATATGCCGATGGATCTCCTGGTGGCTTCCCTGTCTTTGGTAGCAACACAAGGGTCTGAATTTTCCAGGCGTCTGGGAAGACGCCCTCGTCCAGACACTTTTGCATCACCACCCTGAACATTCCGGGATCCAGCAAGATAGCCGTCTTGATGGCCAGGTTCGGAATACCATCCGGTCCCGGCGCTTTGTTCACCTTTAGCGACTTTGCTATCGCAATGAGTTCATCATTCGTCACCGTCGCCTCGTCGCCGACCCCCGTTGTGCCGTTGTCGGTGCCCACGTGGTCACGGGTGTTCGGCTGAGCCGTCCACCCTTCCGTCGCTATGACAGCGTTAAGGTCTGGGATACTGGAACGCTGGTCATGGGACACGTCTACGGCGGCGGGGGGCCATGGACTTGGGTCGTGGCTCGGAAAGAGTCCCCCAACGATCACCTGCAGCAGCTCTGATGAACGCTCGGTTGGAGCCGCCGATCCTCTGGTTTTGGCCATTACAACCCGGTAGGCGTCACCCCACGGATTCGTATTGGCCTTCTGACACAGACCCTCGAAGCAGGCTCGCTTGCTGGCCTTTATCTCCCTCTTTAGTGCGGCCTTCGCGGCGACTAGCGCCCCTCTACGCTCGATTCTATCGGCGTCTGACCGCGCTCTTTGCACCCTCCGTCTTGCGTGGAGGCATGTTCTTCGGAGGTCGGCGATCGACTCCGTCCACCAATACACCGGCGATCTTCCATTCCTCGGTTTGACTTCCCTCGGCATGGTCGCATCGCACGCTCGTGTAAGTGTCATAACGAGTCTTTCGCCGCAAGGTTCCTGGGTTTCGCGTAAGTTTCGTTCCCTCTCAAGCGCCTCTTTAAAAACCTCTACATCAAAGTAGGACGTCCTCCATCTGCGGGCGAATGGAGTGGATGCTCCTCCTTCCGCACGCTGCCTTGTATTGTGGACGATACAATAACGTACCGCCAAGTGGTCGCTATGGGTGTAGCCATCATCCACCCTCCAATTGCTAATTAGCCCAGGACTGCTAAATGTTATATCGATAATCGATTCCGCTCCATTTCTATGGTAGGTACTCGTGGTACCCACGTTGGCTAGGTCTACATTGAGCCTAGCCAAGGCCTCAAGGAAGAATCTGGCCCCTAGGGTTGGTAAGGCGGCTCCCCCACTCGAGCGCCCAAGCGTTGAAGTCCCCCGCTATTACCAACGGGTTCAGGCCAGTTAGCTCCGTTGTCATCCGATCAAGCATATTGGAAAACTGTTCGATCGACCACCTTGGCGGTGCGTAGCAGCTGCAGAAGAACACTCCATTCACTTTTACAACCACGAAGCCTTCGTTTGTGTTGGACACAACCTCCTGAACCGGGTACTTACCCGTCGTCCATAATGCCGCCATATTAGCCCTGTCCGCAAACCAGTTCCCGTTGCCGGGTGGGATGCGGTATGGGTCGGAAATTATGGCGATATCCGATGCCGACTCGCTAACTGTCTGACACAGCAGTTGCTGGGCTGCCTCACAATGGTTCAGGTTTAGTTGGGTTACCTGCATTACGGTTGGCTCGTTGGTATACCCTTAGCGGCCGGGCACTTGCCCCCCCCCCCCCCCCCCCCCCCATGACGTGCTTATCGTCCGGTTTCCCGGCGCACATCAAGCATTTGGGGGGACCTTTGCAATCCCGCGCCTTGTGGCTAGTGCTGCCACACCTTCTGCACATGTTGCTCCTATCTGGGCCTTTGCATTCCCAGGACATGTGCCCGCTCTCTAGGCATCTGAAACATGCCTTCGGCGGCTGGTGCAGGCTTAGTGGGCATATTGACCATCCCACCTTCACCTTCGCCACTTTCAACGCCGCGTCTGCGTCGACTGCCGCTACCCTCAGGGTTGCCACCTGGGTCCCAAGTGGACCCTTCCTCAGACGTATGTCTGCGGCGGCAACCTCGACCTTGCACTGTTCCTTCAGTGCAGTGGAGATCTCGTCTGCCTCGGTGATCTCATCCAGGTTTTTACACTGGATCGTCACCTGCGAGACGAGGGCGCGCACCTCCACACCCTCACCTAAGGCCTGTTTTGCCAGGTCTCTATACGCCGGGCCCTTAAGCGTTGTCGCTTTTTTAAGCTCCAGGAGCATTTCGCCGGTGCGGGTACGGCGTATACTCCGCACGTCGGCGCCTAGGCCTGCCAGTTTAGCGTCCCCGCGCATCGCTTTCAAGACCTCGGAGTACTTTGACGCCTCGGTCTTAACGATGAGGGCCTCTCCGCGGTTACGCTTGCGGGCCACCTGTCGCTTATCTTTTTCTTTTTTAGTTTTATTTCTTTTTTTCCTCACTTTATTCCATGGGGCTTCCCTGCCCCGCCTGGGGTCATCGCTTGTCCCCCTCCTAGCACTGGCATCTGCCTCCGTGCTGGTTATGGCTGTTGTTGTCATTGGAGCCCTGCCGCTTGGGCCCCCTTCGGCGCTTGAGACAACACGCGAGCTGGTTGGCGCGCCTTTCGCGCTGGGCTTAGCGCCGGGGCCTCTCTCTTTGCGAGAAGCCGAAGCTGGTCGCGAGGATGGACCCTCTGACCCCGCCGCCACGTTCGCATAGGTTCGTTTCCCCTTTGGGGCTTCCGACACGATGCGCTTCTTAGAAGCGCCGGGTGCCGTCTCGCCCGGGGACTGCCTAGCCCGCTTGGAGGTCCCCGCCCCCATGGATAGGGTGGACTCTCCGACGGAGACGGATGATTCCGTCTGCGTCTGCTTCGAGGCAATGTCCCTCGCCCTTTCGGTGGCCGCTAGCCGTGCCAACTCTTTGGCACTTTGCTCGGCTAGCAGTTTGGCCTCCAGCTCCTCCCTCTCCTTGCATGCAGCCTGCACTGTCATGCGTAGCCTAAGAAGGCTCAATTTTAGGTCTTTCGCAATGTTGTTGCGCGACGACGTAAAGTCGATGATCGCATCCAACTGCTCCGAGACCTCCATCACCTTAGGAAGGGTTTCCCGCATCCTATCCATGGCCCGGATGAGTCCTGGCCCATCCATGGCCACGCCTAGCTTGGTGCCACCTGCCTCCGATGCCGTAGCACTACCGCAGGTGTCGCTCACGCCCGATCCCACCGTTTTACGCGGTGGGGACCTCGCTAGGCCGCCTTTAGCGAACGGATTCGCTCTCTCTTGTGTCTTTTTCGTTTCCTCCATGTTGTTGGGTCCCCCTCCAGCCGCTATCCAAGCCCACGTGGAGTAGTCGCTATTGTGATCCCATGGTTATCTATGCAAGCAGGGAGGCCATGCGAGGGTTGACACGGCCCTTCATGGGGAACCGTGTTCAGAGCCGGATCAGCGCAAGACAGGTATAGGTCATCTGAGCCTACTCCCACCCGACTGGCGAGGTCGGGCGGTGGAGAATGGAACGTACTGGAGGCCTGCCAAGGTTTTAATGGGACGGAGACAACCTGTGCCGCGGAAACCTCGCCATTTCCTACTCGGTGTCACCCGGCAGTACTGAGGGAGACGACACAGGCGCCAGCCCGAATACAACGGTACCACTCGTGAATCTTTTCGCAGCCAGTTGCCATAATTGGGGTTTTACTGGCATCCACCCCAATGCGTCGTATGACGCTCCCTCCGTAGTTCGTTTAGCCGTTAAGGGGAGCTTAACGTTTCCAAGGTGCACCGCGGGGAGGCGAACTACATTCACACCTCGAGGGGAGGTGTTATGTGTAATGTGCACCTCGTCCTGTGAGGTGTATTCAGAACTTAATATTGTCGGCAGTTTACCAGTTTACCATTCTTGTTGCGTGATTGCGTGTCAGAACATTGAAGAGGTAAGTCGCAGTTGGATCGTTTCCTTGTGCCAAGTGATTCCTCGCACGTATTCAAATGAACAATGAAATCCTGCTCCTGGCAGGATCGTCAATGTAAATGTCCACTCTTCTACAGGAGTAATATTTGAGGGCCACCTTATTTACATAAAGGGAATATTCAGGAGCCATCTTTAACTGATGCAGAGGAATCACTTGGCATCTGATCGACTTCCGTTGTGAAGTGCTCCCAGCTTCATTAGGCAACTGCTGCATGGGAGGCGAACGATGCTGACAATATTAAGTTCTGTATACACCTCACACGTCCCATTTATTATTTTTGTTTAGCTGAGCCCTTTGGCTCCGTTCGTGCCGAGCCCTTTGGCTCCCATCATGCCGAGCCCTTCGGATCCTGTTGTTATTTTGTTAGCATCTTTTCGAATAGGTGATGGTTGGAGGGGTATTTTTTCGGGGGGGCTAGCCTACACCGACGAAGAGTTCCCCGGGGGTGGACATTCTTCCGAAACCGATTCTTCTGTTATTCATGGGCCAACCGGTAGGGTGTCGAAGTCAATCCAGCGATGCCGGTTCACTGGTGCCCCGACGACCCAGTCCGGTGCTGCTTCGAAATCTACTCAACTAGTCCCCGGCAGTGGATCTAGCCTACTCCGGCGGAGAGTTCCCCGGCGAAAGAATTTCTCCGGAAACCGATTTAACTAGTGGCGCTGGAAAGTTGATCATTACGCCACTTCCTCTGCAGTTCGGACAGTATTCGAGTTACTACCCGGTCAACAGCGTTCCATTTCTCTCCTTCCCGGCATATTTCGCATACGACATTGTCGGCGGTCATACCAGGCATATCCCTGCGCGCTTCTTCGAATCTAGGACATTCGAAGACGACGTGCTCCGGGGTCTCTTCTACGTTTCCGCACACTGGACAGAGAGGCGAAGGTGCGTGACCAAACCGATGCAGATATTTCCGGAAGCAGCCGTGTCCAGACAGGAACTGTGTCAGATGGAAGTTCACTTCTCCATGCTTCCTATTCACCCACGCAGACACATTCGGGATGAGCCGGTGGGTCCACCTTCCATTTCCCGCATTGCCCTACTCTTGCTGCCACTTAGCCAACGAGTCCGTTCTGACGATACCCCTCACGTTCCTTGTATTCCTCCTCTGATAGCATTCCACGTCCTCAACCAGGGTGATGCAAATGGGCATCATCCCAGCGATAACGCATACTGCCTCCGATGAAATCGTTCGGTAGACGCTTGCGACCCGCTTGGTCATGAGTCGGAATACTCTGTTCAGTTTTTCCCGGTTACGCTTTGTTTTGAGCGCTGCGACCCAGGCCGGAGCTCCATACCTCAGAGTTGAGGTTGCAACGCTTGCCAGAAGGCGTCTCTTGCTGCTCCTCGGCCCGCCGACGTTTGGCATGATCCTTGCTATCTCGTTGACAGTCTTTGACGCCATTTCGCCGGCGTAATCGACTTGTGCGTTGAAATTTAAACGGTCGTCAATCATGCCTCCCAGGTGCTTCAGCGCGCGCTTCGATGCGATTTCGTGTTCTCCGACGTTGATGTTGAACGGCTTTCCGGTTGCTCACTAGCAGTACCTCCGTCTTATGATGGGCCAGCTGCAGTTTTGCTCCTGTCATCCACGCTTCAATGGTATCCAGCGCCTCCGCCGTCAACATCTTGACCTCCTCTAACGTCTCGCCAGTTATAGTGACCACGACATCGTCAGCGAATCCATCGATTTCAACTCCACTCCGTCCGTTAGTACTCCGTCGTACATCGCGTTCCAGAGCGTTGGACCTAGAATGGAAACCTTGTGGCACCCCCGCCGTAATCGTGATTGATTTTCGGCCCAATTCCGTTTCGTACACCAGGACTCTGTTCTTGAAGTAACTTTTCAGCATCCTGCACAAGTAGCTGGGAACACGCATCCTTTGCAGTGCTACGGCGATAGCCTCCCAGCTGGCACTATTGAAAGCGTTTTTCACATCGATTGTTACTACGGCGCAAAATCGATTTCCTCTCCTCTTCTGTGTGGATGCCTTCTCTGCAATATACACGACTGTCCGTATTGCATCCGCCGTTGAGACTCCCTTTCGGAATCCGAATTGCCTCCTCGATAGACCACTCTCGCTCTCCGTGCGCTGTGTGAGCCTGTTAAGGATGATCCTTTCCAGTAGCTTTCCGAGGGTATCCAACAAACATATGGGTCTGTACGATGCTGGATCCCCTGGCGGCTTCCCCGGTTTCGGCAGAAAAACCAGCTTCTGGACCTTCCATCTGTCTGGAAAGTAGCCTTCATCCAATCATTTCTGTAGCACCATTCTGAACATTTCAGGGAACGCCTATATAGCGGTTTTTAGCACTACATTGGGGATTCCATCCGGGCCAGGGGCTTTCTTCACCTTCAGACCCTTCGAACTATTACGAGCACTTCGTTGGAGATCCGTGAGGCATTGGATTCAGCTTCTTCGTCTTCATATGGCGTAGGCGGCCCCAACGTTGAGTCATGGTGCGGAAAAAGTCCTTCCACGATCGCCTTCAACTCTCCAACTTGTCCGGACACATTTCAACGGGAGTCGCCGGGCCCTTTAACTTTGCCATCTCGATTTGATAGGCTTCTCGGCAAAGCTCTTTGACGCAGTTCGACTTGCTCAGTCTGATCTCCCTTTTGAAAGCCGCGCGAGCTTCGCGAAAAACGAGTCTCCGTTGTTCTCTCTCGGCATCAGTTCTTGCCCTCTGGGCACTTCTTCTCGCTCGGAGGCACTTAGAACGGGTGGTACTGAGTGTTCCGTTCCACCGGTAAGCTGGGCGTCGTCGGTACCTGGGCTCCAATTTCCTTGGCATTGATGCGTCACAAGCCAGTCGAGATTTGCACCGCTGTATGTTCGAAGCGCCTCGATAAAGGTCTCCTTGTTGATGTCCTGTATCTTCCACTTCCGCTCGCGGGTCCTCGTTCGCCTCGTTACCGTATAGGCTCGCCGGCTGACGCTGTAGGTTATCGCTTGGTGATCGCTGTGGGAGTACTTCTCACTGTGTGTGAACTCAAAAAACTAAATGGAGTAGATACGAGATCTTGCGAATCACATATTGTTAAAGATTCTGAAAATATAAACCGTAACAAAACACATCCAAGTCTTCTTCCGATTCTGAGTATCAAGCAACTTCGAAAAACATCATGTTCTAAGTATCTTATGCTTCAAATGACTGTGAAATGAAAACAAGTCCTAATATTTGGACTCGCTGAGTAATTTACCCTCGATCTCATTTCTGACCTCTGAACTCTTTAAATCTGATGATTCATAATTTCACAAACGTCATGCTAAATGATGTATGTTTAGTTCTATCCGCCTTTTTGTTTTTGTTGCCTGCCTGATCTAGAAACAGTCCAATCGCACCGCAGCCGGTTAGCTACCTACCCAGATAGATAATTGTATAATTTTCCACTGCTAGATGAATCAACTGATAGCGGGTTACGACGGCTCATAACCGTTGATTATCCGCCTCCGCTGCTCCCCATCTTCCCCGCCATCCAAACGCTAAGCAGCACTTTTCGCGCATTATGGTCGATTGATTCAATAGATAGATGTTTTGTTTTACAGATGCATTTTTCACATTCTACCTGCCGGCAGTTGGTTTCATTATCAAGTCTAATTGGGCTCTGATTGTATACACAGACGTTGAAGTGCAGACCGTTCAGAATTGGTAATGAGGTCGTGGCTTGTCCCTCAGTCACGGGTGGTCAGTTCCGAGTATATGTTTTTTATTCTTTCATCGATTCCGGGCGGGGAAATTGTGCAACTTCCTTGCGCCCTTGGTGGAAGCATGCTTAATTGATATGATACGCGACCAAAAAAAGCTACTTGCCCTTCGAAGATGCAATTTCTTCATGTTTGTTGGAGGAATTTCAAAGAAAGATCCATATTTCATGCTCGAAATTGTATGGTTTGATTCGAATCCAATGGAATTTCGATATAAAACTAGCGTCACAGTGTCACGATTTGGATATTTGAAACACAATGAAGTTGGTATTAGTAGTTCTCTTCGTTTTCCTACAGACGTGGGCTGGCATAGCCAGGAGTAACGAGTTGGTCACAGCTATATCGGACCTAATACAATGTCTCAAATATCCTGTACAGGTGACTGTTTTGTCCTGTTGGGCCGAAAGTGAAAAATTGCATTTCTGGAAGGAAATTAATGCAATCCAATCATCCGCCGTAGCAGTGCGATTCGCCAACGACGACCGCCGAAATCTACCATGGAACGATCGCAACCAGCATCAGTGTCTGCTGGTGATCGATGCCAGTTGTCCAAGATCGAAACAGCTCTTGCTGTCCTCCGGACAAATGTTGTACTACCGCGTTAAATGGATTGTGGTGGATGGAAAGAATTCTGATTGCCAGAACTTCTTGAGACATTTTCGCGACCTCCAAGTGCTGATCAGTAACGAGGTTTACTATCTGTGCCAACAAACGGGCATCGAAGGATACTCAATCAAGCAAGGTGATCGAAAACACTTATCTCTCCTCCAATTCCTAACCTTCCGAAATCCGCAGTGTATCGCCATTCGCTGAAATCCGAACTGATCGAGGAAACCTTCGGCTACTGGAATCGAGGGACGATCGTCAACTTGCATCACTCCAACAAATCATCGGTTCGTCGTCAGAATTTGAACCACTTCAAGCTTCGAGCCTCGCTGGTCATCACCCACAACGAAACGATGAACCACTTGGATGACTATCGCGAGAAGCACGTGGATACGATCACCAAGAAGAACTACTTCCTGACGAAATACTTGGCTCAAGACCTGAACGCAACCCTCCAGTTCAGCTACGTCAACTCGTGGGGCTACCGTGACAAGAAAACCGATCGTTTCAGTGGAATGATCGGAGAGTTACAAAGCAACCTAGCAGATCTCGGCGGGACTGCGCTCTTTCTGACGGCCGATCGTATCAAGGAGATCGATTACCTCTCGATGACCACTCCGACACGGGCCAAATTTATCTTTCGATCGCCCAAACTTTCCTTCACGGATAACGTGTTCCTAATGCCGTTCAGCCGATCCGTTTGGCTGTGCATCGTCAGTTTCATCATCCTGTCCGGCGTTCTTCTGTTGGTTATCATGAGGGTGGAGCTTCAATGCACAAACGTTCGCTACGGCAGCGGTGTTCAACCGAATTTGATGGACGCCGTGATGAACATGTTCGGGACGTCGTGTCAGCAGGGATCGTACCTGGAACCGAAGTCGCTTCCGGCCAAATGTTTGATTCTGCTGAGTTTGATTATTTTGATGTTTCTGTACGCTAGCTATTCGGCGAACATTGTGGCGCTGATTCAGTCGCCATCGCACAGGATCCGGACCGTGGGGGATTTGCTGAACTCGAGGTTGGAGACGGGAGCAGAGGATACGGTTTACAATAAGTACTACTTTATGGTGAGGATGGGGTTTCTTTTTCTTTGGTTATTGAAAATTGGTCGCTTCACAGCATGAGACGGAGCCCGTGCGGAAGGCGATCTATGAAGGTAAAATGAAGAACCGCGATGGCTCGGGCTTTATTCCGTTGGAGAAAGGCGTGGAGAAGGTTCGGCAGGGTTTGTATGCTTTTCATGTAGAGTTGGGCGTTTGCTATAAGGTGAGAACTTGAAGGCAAAACTTGAAGGGTTTGAAGATAATCAGTATTTCATCATTTTTCGTCAGGTCATCAGCGAAACGTACCAGGAGGACGAAAAGTGTGGACTGCAGGAAATTGAATATCTGAACATCATCGATCCATACTACGCGGTGCAGAAGAATTCATCGTTTCGGGAGCTGGTCAGGCTCAGTTTGTTCCGGTTACGCGAATTCGGTATGCAGGGTAGGGAACATTCGATGCTCTACTCCCGGAAGCCGGCTTGCAACGGTGGAAGTTCGTTTGTTCCCGTGTCGGTCGTTGACATCTGGCCTGCTCTTACATTGCTAGTCTGGGGCTTCGGCATTGCCTGTGGATTGCTTGTGGGTGAAAAAGTCTTTACACGCTATCGGGAAGGAAACCGGTTGAGCAAAGACAATGGGACTTTCTTCAAACGGTCGAGGTTCAATAGGGGCGTGTATTAGAATTGATTCTTATTTATTTTCACTTATCTAGATTCCGTAAAATGATTCGATTCGCATTCAAGCTCGTAGTTTCTCGTAAAAGATATCTTACTTCGAGTTCCGGCACATATTTCTAGGATAACACTCAGACCAGTCTTAACACAGCAATAGATGCTTCAACTCTTAAAACAATAAAACTATAATGGCGAGTGAGGATCACATTCTCCAATCCAGCCGGTGTTCAATTAAAGCTCCCGGAGGAAGTCCTTTCGTGTGATGATGCCGCGAACTCGATTCTCCCGCGTCACCACTACCAGGTGTCGCAAGCCTAATGCCCGGAATAGCTGGAAGATGCGGGGAACCGAAGTCTTCAGGTTGACGCTGTACGGCGACGGGTTCATGAAGATGCTCATGTCTACGGTGTAGTTGCGGAGTGTTTTGTCCTCGCTTATTTTCAGATCCTAAGGAGAGGGATGTTAAAACGAAGGTGACATTAGTTGTCTACGGTGACATTTGGAATAGTGGGTTCAGGATTTCAAGGTACATCATAATACAAACAATAACGTTCGGATACATTTGTCAAACCCCCAGTCAGAGAAGAGAATCAGCAATCCGTTGGGGACTGAAATTATTGGATAATATATGTAGCTTTTCAGCCTTGGCTGGTAAAGCTCATGAAAATAAATAAATACAATGGGAGGGCCCACAAGGGGTCCTTCCGTAAAATTGAGATTCCCCTTTAGATTTTTGGGAAAAACCATTTTACTCGTTGGTATGTAAAAACTGCCTTTTCCAGATCGCTGAAGTCTGCTATCGGTTCCTTCGTGTTCATCAAATTGGAATCAGATCAGGATGTTTGTTGCTAGACTAAATCCTTGTTGATTTCGTGGCTAGGTTATTTGTAACAGTGATTTCAGGCTAGCTTGTGAGAGACAGGAAGAACATTCACCGGTGGCAGGCTTCTGGGAGGGACGCAGCCCCTCCAGACACTCTACCGCTGTTTGGATGATTTTGCAGCTGTCAGCTGGTATAACCAGCTCGCTTTATATTTTTTAAGAAGACATTTACACCGTCTTCAACTCGAGGTTGTACAGACTGAACATCGAACATATATTGAATTACAACGGACAACTTAATCTAACACCCAGTGGACCAGTATGGACATTTTCGTTTTACGTTCCACTGGCTGGAGCGAGAATGGAACTCTTATCTCATGGCAATCACTTAAACGACGGATGACGCCGCTCACCGCTTGACTACGAAGCCCACATTTGAACGCCGGCAGTTGCAGCTTTAGTCCGCCTTGCTCTCTACTACGCGCCAACTGCTGCATCAATGCGAAACGGCTGGGAAAGGTGCCCATTCACAAGCAGGCGTGATGAAGAGGCATCAGCCACACGGGAGAGCCAGCTGAAGAAATCTTGGTTGATACCCAGCAAACGAAGGGATCTATGTAGGTACTCATGAGAGATCCAATCGAACGCGTGGTCGAGGTCGTACGATATCATCTTCCCTCTTTGCTTTCTCGCGATTAGCTGGGCGACACGATCCTTGAGGGATAGTGTACCTTCGAAAATAGAGCGGTCGTTGTTGCCACATTTTTGTGCGTCGCTCAGAATTCGATGGCTCCGCATTAGACGCTCCAAACGGACCTTTATGCATCCGGCTGAGAATTTTGAAATCAACGTTGAGCAGTCTGATCGGGCGATATGCTCTCCTCCTCCTCTGGACTCCGATTCTCATTCGCCATGGCTTCGTTAATAACAAAGTAGAGTTCTCCTATATATGACGTCAAATGTTCGTAGATATAATTCAACCGACAGGCCGTCGGTGCCCGACGATTGCCGTTTCTACGACGTTCGAATGGCATTTTGTAACTCGTCTACACTGATCTCTGGCATAAGGCCGGCCCCGTTTGGTTTATCGTTCTCGGGCACGATTCTCTCGTTTTCGAAACTTTCTTCCTCCACCTGCCTCGCCTCTTCCACTAAATACAGATCCCTGAAGTATCGGACCACGTGCTGCTGTATATCTAGAGAGTCCTGAACTTGTTCTCTGCGTTCGTTCTGCATTTCTGTTATCGTTGTTTTTTTCCGCCTCCTATCACCAAACTGGAATGTTGACATGTTTTCCCCCAAAAAGAAAGTCTCATTGAGACGCATGAAGTTTTGCGTAAACTGCCGCTGTAGCGTAAGCATTTGCGCTTTGACGCGATTGATGGTAACCAAAATGGTGGGATTCTGGTAATACCCATCATATGCTACCGGTAGTTGCGTGTACAGGCGATGGTATTCCGCATTGTAGGCGATGAAACTTTCACGGGACTTTCGGCGGAAAAAGGTTTTTTTTTCGTTTCGCAGAAATCGTGAAGCTGAAGCTGCCATACGGTCGCCGGGAGAGCGGGACTATTGTTTACGCCTGTTGATTCGCACGGACGAAGCACGCAGTTAAAATCACCAGTGTGGATGACGTGTTGCGTGTTGAAACGAAGGTAATATGCGATCGTGCCGTTGAAAAAACGTGCTGTTTTCGCCTCTTCTCCACATGCGAGAATTGTCTTTATGCGATCGCCGTTCCCCTCTTTGCCTGATCCATATTGCAGACAACGTTGAAACCCGGGAGCAACCCAGAAAACCAGAAGTCTTATAACAGTGTTCAGATTGTATCGTATATTGCTACATTTTAAGTCAAAATCGCATATAATTGTGGTCTTTATCGTATTATATTTAAGTTAAATCGTAAAGACTGCAAATTTTCGACTTATATACGATGTGTCATTTATCCATCGTACTGCGTCACAAACTAAATCGGATTTATATCGTTGGACTGTTTAAATCGAATTTATTACAGATCTAATCGCATACGATGTCAAATCAACTCGTTATTGAAAGCAATGGAATTTGCACGTATATGGCCTCCACTTGTGCACGTACAAACCTTTTTTTTTTTGCATTCTATACGATTTATTTCCTTGCATATATATTGGTATATCAAGAAAACAACTTTCAATATGCGTGCATTTTGGTTGTCTGGGAAGAGCTGCTCATTCTCCACCTCCTGGAGGAAAACAACATCTAGCTCCAGCGATCGAACAAGGTCCGGAGAGCGTCAATTTTCGTTACTCCCGTCTCGCTTGTCGTTATGATCGTTCTTCAAGCGAGCCATCTTGCCTGGTGGTCGGGTGCGGAGCTGATTGAACCGACAGACGAATCGGTTTCGTTACCATCGGACTTTCCACTAGCAGTTTTGCGATCCACTCCGCCGCTCCGGAGCTGTCCCGCTGTCCGATGGTTGAGTCGAAGCCGAAATAGTGGCTAACGGGGGGAAATTTTGTTCGGTCAGTACAATTGGTGGCATCAGCTTCTGTTCTTGGCAGTTTCGTCTGTGGCATCCCTAGTAGCACACTTGTTGCCATTCGGTTGAGATAACATAAATGTGACTTATTTTAGTCATAATCAAGTTGAAACAACTAATGATGACCTTAGTGTGCTACTTGGGCTGGTTCGAGTGGCTTCGTTTGGTTCGCACTGGGAGCGATTTGGTTTGATTTTGTGTTGATTTAGTCGTGAGTATGGTCGATTTGAATCGGTTATTTTAGAAGACGTCTGCTTTGCGGCATCGACGTAGGATTTTTGAACGAACGGTTCTTTATTCTGCACGCAGGTAGCGCCAATGTGTATGAATTCGAGGGAATGTCGGCAGTGGCAGTGGTCTGCATGACGTCCGGTGTACCTCCGGGTAGTGTCCTTGGTTCACTGATATTCAACATTTGTGTGAAACATCGTTGTCTGCTTCTCTCCTCATTTAAGCTTTCGTTTGCCGACGACCTGAAATTTTTTCACGGTATACTGTCCCCGGATGATTGCACCATTCTACAGACGGACATCAACACTATATTGATCTGATGTGGCGATAATGGCATGCGCGTCAACAGCATGAAATGCAAGATCATATCCTTTACCCGCTCTAGTAATCCCGTGCCGCACAAGTACAGAATGGATAGGCTTGAAACATTGAAACATGGAAGACAATATCAAAGAAGACAATATCAAAGAACACGCGATCCGCATGAAAGTTATCTGGCGAGATTTGCAAAAAAAAATAAAAAACCTGCGGGGAAAAAAAAATTCGAAAAAAAATGTAAAAAATAGCCCAAACTTTTGAAACCCCAAAATTTTAAAAACAAAACCTCCAAAAAGAAAATATTGCTAACAAATGTGGAAAAAGCTCAAAAACTTGCTGAGCAGTTTGAGAGTTCCCATATTTCAGTTTGGGTCTTACTAGTCCTATTGAGATCAGGTTTCTCTTGATTATCTGAATATTTCCTCAAGGGAAAATATTTTTGATGATCCTGGGGTACTGATTTGGATGAAGTAAAACTATAATAAAAAGTTAAAAAATATGAAGGCTCCAGGTGATGTTGGAATTTTCTTATACTCATCAAAAAACTCCCAGTGAGTACCTTGTCTTTCATGGTAAAATTATTTAATAAATGTTTTCATTTGTCATACTTTCCTGGCAAATGGAAAAATGCCAAAGTTGTTCCAATTTTGAAGCCCGAGAAAGATCCACTGAAGCTTCTAGCTACAGACCAATAAGTTTACTTCCTTCAATCAGTAAAATTTTTGAAAAGCTAATTTTGAATAGAATGATGCTTCACATCAATACAAACTCAATTTTTGCAGATGAGCAATTTGGATTTCGCCATGGCCATTCAACTACTCATCAACTTTTGAGAGTTACTAATTTTATTCGTTCAAACAAATCTGAAGGCTGCTCAACTGGAGTTGCTCTTCTAGACATAGAAAAAGCATTCGACAGTGTTTGGCATGAAGGTTTGATTACTAAATTGAAAAACTTTAATTTTCCGCTCTATATTATAAAATTAATTCAAAATTATTTAACTGACAGAACTCTGCAGGTAAATTATCAGAATTCCAAATCTGATCGACTACCTGTTAGAGCTGGAGTTCCTCAGGGTAGCATTCTTGGGCCGATACTATATAACATTTTTACTTCCGACCTCCCTGATTTGCCTCAGGGTTGTCAGAAATCCTTGTTTGCTGATGACACAGGCATCTCCGCTAAAGGAAGAAGTCTTCGTGTCATTTGCAGGAGACTGCAGAAAAGTTTGGACATTTTCTCTTCTTATTTACAGAAATGGAAGATTTCTCCCAACGCTTCCAAAACTCAACTAATAATATTCCCACATAAACCTAGAGCTTCTTTTTTGAAACCTAGTAGTAATCACATCGTTACTATGAGCGGTGTTCCAATTTCCTGGTCAAGCGAAGTGAAATACCTTGGTCTATTACTTGATCAAAAATTAAATTTTAAAAATCACATTGAAGGCATTCAAGCCAAATGTAATAAATATATAAAATGTTTATATCCTCTTATAAACAGAAAATCCAAACTATGTCTGAAGAACAAACTACTAATATTTAAACAAATTTTTAGACCGGCCATGCTTTATGCTGTTCCAATATGGTCTAGTTGTTGTGCTACCAGGAAAAAAATACTTCAAAGGATTCAGAACAAAGTTCTGAAGATGATTTTGAAGCTGCCTTCTTGGTACAGTACTAACGAAGTACATAGAATTTCGAATGTTGAGACTTTAGAACAAATGTCCAACAAAATAATTAATAATTTCAGACAAAAATCGTTGCAATCTTCTATTGCAATGATTAATTCCCTTTATGCTTAGTTAAGATTAATTTTAGTTTGTTTTTAGTTTTAAGATTATTATTGTTATACTGACATGCAGGAATAAAAACCTGTTTAAAATACTGGACTGCTAAGGCATGAACCATGTAAACAAAATTAGATACATATTTTAACATTAAGGTTGATACGTTACGGTAGTAGCTGGAGCACCTAGATTAACATGAAATGTAAATATTGAAACACTGGAGCGCGTTACTTCTATCCGCGATCTGGGTGTAACCATCGATGAGAAGCTTAGGTTCAATGAACATGTTGGGATTACGACTTCCAAAGCTTTTTCTGTTCTTGGGTTCATTCGTCAACATGCTTCCGAATTCACTGACAAACATGCTTTGAAAACACTGTACTGTACGCTGGTGCGTAGCATCCTAGAATATGCTTCCCCGGTTTGGTCTCCGTTCTACGTAGCGCATATTCTTTCTATTGAACGGGTACAGAAAAAGTTCGTAAGATTTTCATTGCGGCTACTTCACTGGAACGATCCAAACAATCTCCCTCCCTGTCCCGAGCGATGCCAATTGATAGGCTTGGAATTGCTGTCTGCCAGACGCGTGAAAATGCAGCGTTTATTTATATTCGACGTCATTAACGGTGTCATCGACTGTCCTGCGCTTCTTGAGCAGATACCGCTGAATATTCCTCCACGACGCTTTCGGAACTCCAGCTTGCTTGCTGTTCCGTATCACCGAACCAATTACGGTTACAACAACCCTCTTGACGCTTGTATTCGGTCATTCAATGAAGCTTCTGATGAGTTTGATTTCAACATGTCCAGGAGTATTTTTAAAAACCGAATTATACACATTGTTTAGTTATATAAGTTAAGTTAGAATAAGTACAGTCTGTACGATATTATTGTCGAAGACGGTGATAATAAATAAATAAATGTCTGCAGCAGTCCGAAATACGATGCATTCGTTACTTCACCGTCGATGGTGACCCACGACTCAATGTTTGACCGTCATTTTGGCAATATAAACACCCGTTGAAATCCCGTGGATATCAGTATCGGCTCCGCACCGTTGTTCTCGAATTGCGTTGACATCGTCGTACTTTCCCAGAAAGTCAGCAATTTTTCGATCCGACACGTCCTCGGACAAATCGTGCAGCCTCGTCTCCACTGCTCACTGCTCCATCTTCCAGAGTGATCGAAAGTGGGTATTTTTTCCTGTCCACTGAGATCTCGTGTTGGTTATCGTGTTCTTCGCAAATTCGTTGCGCCAACGCTAGGTCAACGACTTTCACGAAGGAAACACCGAGCTGTTCTGGATCCATAGCAATTTACCTTGATGCAGACCCAACATGGTCGCACAGAACTTGTGCAATTTTGCTTTGTCCAAAAATACAACCCAATTACGTATCGTTACCTTTCTTTGCTCAAAAAATGATTCCAACTGGAAGCACATACTTTGACGCTTCCTGTCAAACCTGTCAACAATGAGAGAACCTCACCTCAATAGTAGGATACCGGGGATACTCCTTTCTGAACAGTTGAATCGTCACGAGATCCTTCCAAAACCGATTGGTTTCGATGTACAAACTTTTCATCAGAATAACCACCAGCTGCGATCGTAAGATCAACCCAATCAGTTTGCCATTTTCCCGGTTATCCTAGAAGAAGAAAAACAGACATCTTCAGCCCTCGCGTCCAGCTAGTTTAACCCAAGTCCCGTTCGTTACATTGTCATCGTCCTCAACAACCGGAAAACCATTGTGGGCAGTATTCATCAGGATGTCGATGATGTAGTTCACCTTCTCCTTCCGACGCACACAAATCACCGGCTGGTTCATAATATCTTTGGCGATGTTCTGCCGCAGGGCGGGATCTACGTGCCACGGCAACATCGGTACTTTGGAAGATTTAATTTGGTTATCGTACACGCCCTCGTTGAAGAAGTCGCCGCTCCACTTGGCTGCCATCACCGTGAGAATAATCGGCAAAATGAAACCAATGTTTCCCGTTGTTTCCACCAGGATTACGCTCAAACTCAACGTCATCCGAACGACACCACCCAACTGAGCGGCCGCTCCAATCAGAGCATATTTACCCGGTTGAACAAATACCTGTAAGCAAAGAAAACTTGCATTTTGATTCACGTGACTTGCTTTATCTTGACTTACACTTGCCCCCGGAAATGCCAGCACCATAAAAGAAGCGGTCAACCGTCCCCATGCTGCTCCGACGAGGAGCGTCGGGATGAAAATTCCCAACGAAACACTCAATCCATAGGTCACAAAAGACAGCGGATAATAGATCAGGACGAACACGGCTAGCGTCAGGATCTTGTGCGATCCGGGTGGATCATGGAACAGTGCCTTGACGGTGGCCTCCGGAGTTTGGAACCACAGCGCAGCTGCCGCATTATATTCGTTATCTTCGCAGAACAGTTGAACCGGAGTTTCCGTTGGGTCGTTTCCAAGCGGTCGGCAATCGTTGATCAAATAGGTCATTGCACAAGCGCAGGTAGCTGATATGGCCGCCACCAATGCAGCCTCCAAAACCCTGGCCCATCGGTAATTAATAAACCGGGCACGAAAGATGTTCAACCGATTGTTGATGCTGTTCCAAAATGCACCGGACATTCCTCCAAACACACCCATCAGGATAAATATCGGTAGTTCATAGTACTCGAAAGGCAGCGGTTTAAATTCGCCCAGATTGAACAAACCACGGTATCGGAAACTGCTCAGCCCATGGTACGCAGATAGCACGATGTTCAAGGTAAAAGAGCTTATAACGGAAGCGAAAAACGTTCGCCAAATCAAGGATTGATTCCAGAAACTAGCTGCTTCCTCCAGAGAGAAAAGAATACCTCCGATTGGCGCACCGAAAGCCGCTGCCACACCGGCCGCCGCACCGCCGACCACAAAATCACGCTTCTCGTGATCATCCCGGAAGTATTCAAACACCTTTAGATCCTTCCGAAACGTGGTACTTTTTCCCTGCGAAAGCCCAGCCGCAATCACTGCTCCGCTGTGAATCATTGGCCCTTCCTTTCCACCCGCCAACCCTCCAACTACGGAGGCAATCACTCCAACCGCCTTCACGGCTAACGTTTTGATCCTCACAATCCGCGGAATCTTCACGCCATTTAAGTAGCACTTGACCTGCGGAATTCCACTTCCAGCCGCCACCGGTTCCACATAGGCCACCAACGTGGCTCCAATCATCACAGGAACTACATTGGTCAACACCCAGTATAGATACGGAATGCCAAGATCGCCATTCAGCACATTCTGGTCGACCTGCCGCTTTAGGAATGAATACTTCACAAAGGATAACTGATCGATCACGATGTTGATACCGCAGGCCACCAGCGCGGTCCCGATACCGATCTGCATCGAGATGATCCATCGGGCAAAGTCCTTCCGCACAGTGGCGCGTTGCTCGATCTTGCTGTTCTCCTGGGTCCAGAGTACATTCTCACAGACGTCGTAGTCCAGACTCTGTAATTTAAGGAACAAATATGTTTAGTTTCAGTCAAGATATGAAAATGGAAAAGTGACTTCTTGTAGATCGATCCTGGGCGCCATCACTGTTGCATTAGTAATGAAGCAATGCACTAATGCGCGGACGAAAGATACCTAGCGACCATTGCAATAAGATCCTTTGTTGTGGAGTTGGGGTTTTTTTTATCATGATGCGTCATAGAGAAATATCGTGGAAATAGTAACGTGAGTGTTGATTGAACTATTTACATGAAGAGAAACAGAACAAACATCAATAAGACATCATAAAAAATGTACTCCAATCAACTGTCGATTTCCAAAATATACATGCTCACTATTGCAGTTTTCCCCCCTCAACTGGTAAACGAAACAATGCGCTACCTAATTGATAAGGTTTATGTTCTATTTGCTAGAAATCCGAGATTTAAGTGTTGGTTTACAAAAGCTATCACGCCCAAATCCGGATTGGAGTACCGGACTGTAAAAAAAATTCCTACGACGGTATTGCAATAGCGACAAGTCACACAACTGTTTGATTCACACTCAATGAAATCGAGAGAGCATATCGCAATATGACTGAAAGACGACTCAGCTATTTGCTTTGTTAACGCAGCGACCAGCACTCCTAACGTAAGATAAGCAAGCACACCAGTTGATATTGTCGGATTCGCGCTACTTAGTACACGTCCCTTTCACAGCAACTTTACTAACCAGCAAAGATGATGCAATCCCCACTAGCAACGATCCAACACAAACGAGCACTGCTTTCCCAGAACCCAAGCATCTACCCCAAACGACTCACCTCATACTGCGACTGTCCCCCTTTACGTCGTTTCAGGCTGAAAACTGGGCTGTTGGGAAGGGTTGTGTCGTCCCCATGTGGCGCCAAGTTGATAGACAGACCACCCTGTTGGGAGAGAACCTTTTTAGTTGGTTGATCAATCTTACTCCCGTTGAACCGGGACTTACATTCGAGTGAGGATGGTTAAACTCGTTATCGCTATTATCATCGTCATCGTCGTCGGATGACTCCACCAAACGTCGCACTTTATTCGTCATCTTGAACTAATCCTTCTAGCAACTTCTAAAATGTTTGCGATGAATGCGCGATGCAGCACACCGGTAAGGTCTCCACAGGCGCGAGAGAATGTTTAGCTAAGACCCGCGAAGCAGCCGGAAAATAGGGACGTCTGATTATGTATCGATTAATCGATTAATCGATTAATTGCTCAAATAATCGAGTAATTTTTAATCGATTAGCTGAAACTCAGTAATCGAGATACTCGATTAATTTGCTTCGATTAACCACTCGATTAATAAAAATAAAATAAAACATAAATAATGAATATTTTTGTTTTCGGTTTTTTTTACGTGTGCCAATTTCACAGGGTCGCATATGCAATCATGAGGGTGGTTTATTCGTGTACCACTCACTCAGTGGAATCCGGAACAAAATGAAATGGAATTCTCTTAATGTCAAACTATATACTAGACACTCGAATCGAACAACGGAAAGCTATTTTTCCAGTCGGTTTTTATTCTGCCGCGTTTGTAGTTTTTCAATCTGGTGTTTGTTTCTGAGTATTTAAACACTTTTGTGCGACTGTGCCGAGTTAATCAATGAGCATCAATCCTATTATAGGTTAGTTTACTATCCAAATGAGACTAATATATAGATAACATGGCGAAAGACCTAAAAAATGGTTAAATTTTCTTTCAGCTTCAAGGATCACTCAGCGAAATAAACTTTCGATATTCATAAAATTGCATTATGATTATTTGCTATAAGAAATCAGTATGAGTTTCATAACTTTACCTTATGAAATGTAATGATGTTGCAAAAATAAAAATATTCAGCAACCGGGATTCGAACCTTGAACGAGGGGGTTATGGGTCCAGTGACTTGTATATATCAACACTTGTAAACAGGAATGCTTAAAGGCGTACAAGAACAGCGTCGTGTGAAACAAAATCCGTTCATAAGTCAACCTTATGAAATTCAAAAGCATCGTTCATTAGTTGAACCTTATGAAATTCTTAAGATTATTTGGCTGAGTGATGGCATCATGTTCCAACAAATCCAAGATGAGCCCGGCATGGGTGTATTTCGACGAGGTAAATGAAAAAAAGTACGATGCAAAATATGTAGTTTGCCCATAAGTTATTGCCAGAATTCATTTCATTTTGTTTATTTGAAGTAGACATCAACAGACCAAGTTTAGGTCCTAATGATGTTAAATAGAAAAAAATTACAATAAGAAACGATTACATAACCTCTTGAGTGGAGTCAAGACACAAAAATAAATAAGTAAAAAAAATAATAATTAAAGCTATACACTATCTTAACTACGTGCGTCAATTGTTCTAAAAACGGTAGAAAATCTCCGACGAAGTGCGTTCCGCGTCAGATGGAAATCGAAAATGGACGCCACCCTATTGAAGGTTCGCTGCAACCCGTGAATAGCGCTATTCAACCCATAGTTGGTGCGGCGAAAAGGAAGCCTGAGCATGGAGTTGTGACGCATTGGCCTTGGTTGGACGTTGATGCTAATTTGTTGCCAGAATACAACAAATAAGTTGAACCACTGAAAATTGAAACACAAGGATATCATCCTTTCCATCAATTCACCTCGAGATGTGTCTACTGTTTCGGAAAGCAACAAGCGCAATGAGAGCAAGGGCGACACTGATTTGTGTAGTTCTAATGTAGATGCAGAATCACAGACCAACTCACTCAGACAGCATCACCAACTGTCAGTAGTGGAAGCATTGAATCGTCCTTTTTCTTTTGCCAGTAAGATATTTGGTAGAAATCTCGCAAAATATATGAAGTTAGGAGTAAAAACCCCACAGAAAAAAATCATGAATTGAAATTACCTAAACGAACGGTGATACAATATATCTCTAATGTTCTGAACGATAAGATACCTAAATAGGTCTAACATGCGCGTAAAATTTCCTCGTTTATTCCAACCAAAGGAGTGTAAACAACGAAATTGTTTGCAATTGTTCATGCGCCATTCAACAATGTTTGCAATCTTTCATACAACAGGCTAGATTCAGGCGTTATCTGGCTTATAATTACATGAAATATCCCATTATATTCTGCCAAATCTAGCATTCCCTCTATGTGCATTAGATAACGCAAAAAAAAATCAATTGTTCTTTTTATCTGTGTATTATATTAAAAAATAATTAAAACAGTGTTTAAAATTATTAGTTAAGTGTTAATTATTCACTTATTCCCCATTTTGAAAATGTTGAAAATTAATCAAATTACTTACGCTAATCGATTAATTGTGGACGATTAATCGAACTAATCGATCTAACTCTACAACACCAACGTGATCAATCGTTAATCGATTAATTCAGAAAAGCAGACATCGTGGGCGAGTTTTGTTTTTTTTCTTGTTTTGATTTTCTAGTTCGCGGAGGTTAGTGGGTGTAGTGGGAGTTGGGTTGTGTTTTATATTTTGGATTTTTCGATTTTTTTTTAATGTTTTTGTTTTTTTTTTTTTTTTTTAAAATTTTAATTGGTTTTATATCTTACACACTTAAAATATAAACGAAGGAAAGGAAAAAAATCTACACAGAGAGGAATTTGATGGTCAATTTTACCATTATTGGGGGTTAGGATGACTATTGCAGTATAGTGATTTTGAACCGACTATGATCATGGTCAAAACTACCATCAAAAATAGTTGATGCAACATTTTCCATAATGTCGCAATAGTCCTTGTTACCATGATCATAGTCAAAAATGCCATGAACGTGGTGAGTTCTACCATTTTCATGGTTATTGAAACCATTATATGCGATAGTCATCCTGACCATGATTTAATTGTCGGTACAAACAAGAAATTTTTCTCAGAGTAATAAATCGTTTATATATACTGTTTTCGAGTGTATTTTTTGAGCCAAACCCGAATTTCGGTTACTACCCGCTTAGAAAAAAATACCCAGCGGAGCAGTTAAGTGTGGGAACCCAACGTTGAGTATAGTTATGTTTACCTACCTTTAAGTACAAATTACTCACTTTTGGGTAGAATTTTACCCAAAAGTAAGTTATTTGTACCCAACGGTAGGTTAACATGATTATACCCAACGTTGGCTTCCCACACTTAACTGCTGGGGACTTTTTTCTTAGCGTGCATATGATATATTGACAGATAAAAATAAGCGATGAACCGAACAGTACGGTAAAGCAGGGGTATTCAAGAGTTCGGTACACGAAAACCGAGAAAACTCGGTTAACTGAACCGAGCATTCGCTGAATATTCTTAAACGTCATACACTTCTCTTCGAGTCAATTCCGCGACGGCTATGTCTACCGAAATTTTAGCTGACTCGATAAGGCTTGAAAAATCGTCAGCCATTTTATCTCGCGTGTGCGCGAATGTCTTTTTGTGAAAATTCTCCGTACTGTGTTTTTTTTTGTCAGGTGAAAATAGAAAAAAAATACCGAAAGTCTACAACAGGAGGATGCACGTTTATTTGAAATCTTCTGTAAGTATTTGATACTAATTTTGTAATTATGTTTGCAGGCATCCTGCGCTATAGTCTGCTTTTACTGCCATGAACACGCTGCAATTAATATTTTTTACCGGGCTCGGTTCAAAAATCACCGATTTTTCAACAGCTGAGCTCTCGGTGGTCACCTCGGTAATGAATTTCAACTACCGATTCCTCGGTAGTTCATAACCCTTAGCGATATGTCAAAAGCTACCGAACTGATATTCAAAACTAACTGAACAATCCTTAAAAAAAACCGAGCATGTCGCCACACCAATATATTTAATTACCGAGAACCTAAGTATTATTTTAACAGTTTCTTTGTAATTTACTACCAACAAATCCGCAAAATTACTGCAAAATGTCAGTAAAATCAAATACTAAATAACCTTTTTTTTGCGAAGATAGCTTCACAGGCTAAACACTTGTTCTGAGTTCAGTTTTTATTCGCTCCGATAAATTAAATAAAAATAAAAATAAAAAATACTCAAAATACAGGTTGCATCACAAAATGTTCAGATTACGCGTTTGAAACCAAACACTGGATCGTTCGGAAAAACTGGGTTTTTCTTGAATGCTGCCTCACTCTTTGATCGTTTGAGGCCACGAGACGGATTCTTCAATCGGATTATGGCCAATGTTCGAAGAAAGTCTAGAAACATATGTAGTCAATAATAAGAAAGAAATTCAAATGATCAAACACATTTTCCAATTCGTATTTTCGGAAGAAAATCGTCATACTTTGCCAGAATCTTCAGTTGTATAATCAATAAGTCGGATATTGCAATGTTGTTATCCACTTCAATCAGCGAGTTTGAAGTTACCTCCATTTTACAATGTGTATAACTTTTTACTCACCGAAGAACACGCTTAGTCAGAACTGTTTACTTAATAACTGAACTTTTTAAAAATGGCGTCATATAGAACGTTGAATAAGCCGGAAACTGAGAGTTTGGTTTACATATTGACGATAGCTCGGTAAGGCTATTTTTTTTTGCTGAATGTTTGCTTCACTGAATTACTGATCTTACGAAAAGTACCGAGTTTTTCTTCTGAAACCAAGGTTATTCCTGGGGGTGCGACACATCTAAATCCAGATTCAAGATGATCGAAAAATCTCACGCTAGCGAATCAATCTTTGAAAAATCTGTTTCAACTTGTGAATCTTAATCCATCTACTTGCATCGTGCTGCATCTTTTTGCAGTCAATCTTTAAAATCTTCATAAAAATCTTTAAAATCTTCTTTCTATCTACTAAGCGTGCGCACATCGCACAAAAGCATAACAAAAAATATCCTGCATCTGAGATAGAGTCGCACCCCCTGGGTTATTCCGTTATATTACCGACATCTGTATTTTATTGTGTTTTACAGAAACATCGGTAATAAAAATACCAGAAATCAGCAAATGTTGTACAAAAAACCGTTCTCTCAGTATAAATTCATTTTTATAGAATAAAATCAGCAAACAATATTGCTGAGCTTAAATTACCCAAGTAAACACGAGGCTATAATAGCTTGCATATATAGGGCATATGCATTACGTCTAGTGCATCATTGAAGTTGGATTAGAGCTGAAAAGGGGCCCGCTAAGATCGAACTAATGCTATATCTTTGGTAATGCCATAAGTAACGGAAAACAGTAACGGAAACGGTCGTCAACAGTAAGGGGAAAGGGGCAGGGATGGGTTGTGTTTTTGTGGGGTATTTAATCCAACCTGAGATCAATCGATTATTATAGAGAAATCCATCTTGAAAAAAAAGGAGACATGGAGTGTTGTTGTTTTTGAAACCTCCCAACCTTTTTTTAAAGTAATTTTTTTTTTATTTTTTTTTTAAAAGGGGTTGGTGGGGTGGTGGGTAAATATTTTTTTTAAAAAAAAAAAATATTTTATTTTTTTTAAATTTTTTAAACTAAAAATAAGTTTTTTTTTTTTATTTTTTTTTTAATCAGTTCGTTTATTTGTTAGGCTCAGGCGTGTGTAACACTTTACGGAGCCGATATTCAATATTGTTATTTACAATGTATAATTTTTCAATTTTAGTAAAGTGGGGTGCCAATTACTCGTGGCTAGCTCGAGGTTAATGGGTCACATTATTGTTTGGAAGGGGCTAGGCAGGTAACTTATTTCAGGTATTTGTTGCTGCTCATGGTTGCGACATCTTCCAAATCCTCGGTCTCTGTAGTCCCTTACTGGAACTAAGCTGCTGATGGGTGACCACAGCTTGCTGGGCAGGTACAAGTAGCACGGAAACAAAAGGATAATATAACTGGGACACAATGGCAGGGAATTTACTAGAGTGAAAGGGAGGGGGTGATGACATTACACTCTTAGATCAGACAAACAAAGGAATTCGTAAATCGCTTGCATGTAGGGAAGATCATGCATTCCCAAAACATCTCTTACTTCGCGGAAGGGTTGTCTACCTCGGGCCACAAGGGTATCCAATAGTCGTGCTCTGGAGGCATCATTACCCGGGCAATGCCAAACTGCGTGGTCGATGTCATCATAACCGGTTCCGCACCTACATATGTTGCTATCGACGAGGTTAATTCTGTAGAGATGTGCGTCTAGCGAGTAGTGGTTGGACATAAGTCTTGACATCACACGAATGAAACCGCAACTTACATCCAGACCTTTGAACCACGATCTCGACGAAACATTTGGAATAATGGAATGTAACCACCGCCCAAGAGAATTACTTGTCCAAGCGTTTTGCCAACTTTGAAGAGAACTCTGACGTACTAATGGGAAAAATTCATCATGTGAAATTCTTCTTTCAAAAATCTCGCCTTCTTGTGCGCCCACCTTTGCTAGAGAGTCCGCCTTCTCATTGCCTGGAATTGAGCAATGTGAGGGGACCCATGCAAAGGTAATTCTAAATGATCTTTCGACCAACGCACACATCTGCTCCCTTATTTTTGAAAGAAAGTAAGATGAGTGCTTAACTGTTTTCATCGACTGGAGAGCCTCAATAGAACTGAGACTATCCGAGAAGATGAAATAATGGTCTACGGGCATGTCGGAAATTATCCCCAATGCGAAATTGATTGCTGCCAGCTCAGCAACATATACGGAACAAGGTTCCTGAAGTTTCCGGAAGGCAGATTAGTATTCATTGTAAACACCGAAACCAGTGGATCCATTTAAGCGCGACCCATCAGTGAAAATTCTTCTATTGCAATTGACATGTTGGTACTTTCCGATGAAAATATGGGGAATTAAAATAGGTCGAAGTTGATCTGGAACTCCTTGAATAGCCTGTTTCATGGAGAGATCATAAGCAATGGAGGAACTGTGATAAGGAAAGCGTACACTAGTTTTTTTTTTTTTTTTTTTTTTTTTTTAATTAAATGTTTTTGGAATCCCTATACATGCTTGCTGTGAGATTTCAAAAACTAAACCACTAAATGTCTTCTTTTTATTCAATTATAACTTAAAATAATTTTTTTTGTTTATCACTGCGAGAGTCATTGTGTGACATGCCAAATAAAATAAAAATAAAAATATACGAGTTTGATATATTTGACTACTTCGCTGTAGTCGAGACAGTTTTAGTTACAGCAATACAGCTGTTCACGAACTATTTTTACTCATTTTTGAGTATCCATACTTCTGATTTGAGTCAAACGAACTTCATTTTGGATTGTTTGGAAATAGCGTGTATGCTAGATGTTTGTAAATATGTTGATAGGTTGCATTCAAGATGAATTTTAAACATGTTTTTAACATCCTCATGCAATAGAGAAATCATTCAGAATAGATGGTGAAACCAATACAGTGGCGGCTGAAAATATGTTTATTTGAAATACTGGAATAAAATAAAACACTAACTATATGTAAGATTGTGATGCCACTCACTGATTCAAATAGAAGCCAAATTGGGCATAGGGGTTTATTCAAATGTAGCATAAAGCAACAGTTTGGGAGAATGTTTAGTATTTTTTTTATAAATTGTTACGTTTAATTTGTGAGGGAGTCTTTTGAGATGTAGCTACGCACAGCATAATAGAAAAATTGTATTTGTATTTTCATTCGTACTGACATTTCTCGGTTCAATTTCACAACAAAAAACGCAGAAAATTAAAAACGAACATTTGAAAATCAAATGTGTTACTAATATTTTTACCCATACTGTAGACTTGTACTGTAGGACTGTAGCTTGGTAAATCGCCATGTTGGTTTTTGTGAATTCCATAAAGAAATCTCACTAAAATTCAACAATTTATTCGGGGTACCTTCTACGTTATTTAATCCAATCGATGGCGCATGAAATTAAGGAAGGTAAAACGTAAAGTTGCACTGCTAACCTTGAGCCGCATATACAATTTTGATACAACTTCCATGCCCAAAGCAGTTTTTATTTCTCATTTGAAAAAGTAATAAACAATCATCTTTAACGCGTAAAATACCATTATCTACGATATCGTTTCGCCATTAAAATATCTTGTTTATATTTTTTTTACTTTGTTCAGACCGTGCTTGCTTTGTCAAAACATATCATTATGTTATAAGCATGCTGTTCGAAGCATCCATAGAACATAATATTTGTCTTATGGATGTTCTACAAAACATCTGGTATGACCTAAAAGATGTTCAAAAATGCCACATTTATTGCGCTTTTTCGGTTATATGCGTGTATGAAATTAAGTTATTGACGTTAGAAAAAAAACATGAGCTTGGTCTATAACGTGTATTACTAACATGAATATGACAAGTGGTGTTACTTGGGTGATGGCAATCGTTTCTTTGCATGTAGGACATTTGTCATATGAAAATGTAGCCATTTTATCAGTATCATTTTTCAACCATGGAAACCGGATAATTTCTGCGCAGCTGCTAGTCTAACTAATCTCGTTAAGGAAAAGTTCGCCAAGCTACACAGTTGACCATCTACAAGAAATTAATTAGACCGGTAGTCGTATATGGCCACGAAACATGGACATTGCTCTTGGAGGACCAACGTGCCCTTGGTGTCTTTGAACGGAAGGTGTTGCATAAGATCTACGGTGAAGTGCCTTCCATCCACGAAACGTGGAGCAAGCGACGCTGCATCAGTTGCTGGGAGAACCTCCCATCGTACACACCGCTAAAATCGGTCGATTACGATGGGCTGGACATGTTGGCAGAATGTCGGACGACAGCCTTGTTAAAATGATTCTCGAAAACGAACCACAAGAAGAACAAGCGCCCAACGAGCAAGGTGGATGGATTAAGTAGAAGACGACCGGCGGACACTTCGCTGACTGCGAGACTGCCGAGGTGCAGCCATGGACTGAATAGAATGGAGACAACTTCTGTATACAGCAGAGGCCACATCGGTCTTGGTTTGGGAAGACGTGACAATCCATTCAAAAAAAATGGATGGTCCATACAAGAATCGAGCCAAAATATTTCGTTTGTTTTGCTCATTTTCTTGAAGAAATTTTACTGTTTTTTACACACTGTGAAAATAAATCTCGCAGTGGACTCCAGAATGTATTTTCCGATTTCCTTTGTAAAAATTGGATTGTGAGTTTTTGCTTCAATTCTGTGGGCTGACTCTAGACAGTCTACTTTCTGAAAGTAAACGTTTATGTAGCCTAAGTTAATAATTGTACTCGAAAAAAAAAATGCAGCAGGCAAAAATGATCACCATAACTCTTCCCAAAAATTCATTTAAGTCGAATATTTTTGAAACTCTCACGGATTAAATAAACATATATAAGCTATGTTTTTGCAAAGTTGGTTTATTTAACTTCCTCTCCAAGGATAAATGTCCGCACCTTGGACTTAACGCTACCCATCAAATAATGTGCAACACTTGCGCCATCTTTCTTACACACTTTCATCCACTCTTTCTTCGAATCCTTGTCGATAATTGCCCAGAATTTTTCTATTGGGCGAAGTTCTGGCAAGTTTGGCGGATTTGCCTTCTTCGGCACAAAAATAACATCGTTGGCTTCGTATCACCCCATCGCCGGTTTCTTGTATTAGCACGATGCCAGATACGGTCAAAACAGAGTGTCAACTTCGTGGGACCGGAGGAGGGGCAGCAGGCGCTTCTGGAGGCATCCTTCTTCA
Organism: Aedes koreicus; assembly: GCA_024533555.2. Taxonomy (NCBI): domain Eukaryota; kingdom Metazoa; phylum Arthropoda; class Insecta; order Diptera; family Culicidae; genus Aedes; species Aedes koreicus. Next base: position 127,309 of record JAHHFK020004245.1, read on the forward strand.
TGTATTTGGCCGTTGATGGTGCCGGTCGTTATGTACGGCTTGCTGAATTTTCCACACCCACAGATCGCCTGCCACATCAAGTACTTCTTGGCAAATTTGTCGATCTTCTTCTTACAGAACTTCTTTGGAACATCCAGGCGCGACTTGTCGACGAAAAACTCCAGGCCGAAGATCTGCTTGGCGTCCACTTTAATGTATGTCTCGTCGTCCATTACGATGCATTTCGGCTGCACCAACCACTCACGATACAGCTTCCTGCCGCGGGATTTGGCCACCGTATTCTGTTTATTGGTTCGGTTAGGCACCTTTCTTACCTTGAAGACATGAAGTCCAGCCCACTTCGTTGTCTGCTGGACGAACCAGATGGACGAATTGATCTTCTTGGCCACGTCCAGAACCGAATGGTTTGGATTGCACTTTCCTTCGCTTTTCTTCCGCTGCCAGATCGCCGTTAGGTTGTCTGGGCCTCCTTGAACGATTTACCACACGGAACACGGTCGAATTGTCCATTCCCAACTGTTTCGCGATCCACCAGTGGGACTGGCCTGGATTTTCCATGAACGATCCTTTAATATTTTGTCGAAGCACTTCTTGCTTGGAAGCCATCTCGATAACCACTTGACAGATTTTGAACATGCAAACATTATACTTTAGTCTAGTTTTGCTTAAAATTTAATCAAATTTTACCTGATTAACTATCTGATAATAATAACATAAAATGTGATAATATATGTTACATTCGAAATGTAGTTTTGACTATATAGCAAATTGTTTTTCGTTATGCGGTTATAAAGTTACGTATTTCATTCGCATGCATCATTTTAAAACATTTCAAAACATTTTAATGTTTTCTCAAATTTTAAGCTTAATACCGAATTCTTGTGCACTGTTCAGTATTAGCAGCGGTATTGATTGCTGGTAATAGCATAGACTAACTCCAAGACCAGTAAGTCCCGAACAAATACGATTTTTTCTTGGCTCAGTCAGTACTAGCACATCGGTCCCAAGCTCGGTCCCAAGCTCGGTTCCAAGCTAAATAATACGCCCCTAATAATGAACTCGCACAAACACACTCTCAAATATTCTGTCAAAATAACACAGCAAATCAAAACAAAGGCGCAAATATGTATAGTTAGGTGCAGGCTTCAAGGTGTACTTCTGACCAAGGGGTTCTACAACAGTGAACCAATTTCAAATCGCTAGTTGCATATTGATTGTTGGTAATAGACCGCATATTTTTTTTTTTTTCGCTAACTTTTATTGCATTTTTATCTGTATCGTGTGTTCAAGATTTTTTTTTTCAATAACGTATTTTCGATTCAGTAACCAATTACAGTGAATTTCCCCTCTACAAAAAACTTAAACACTTTTTGGAACCATTACTAGTAAACGCATGCAAATTTCTTTAAAGTCCACTAGATAAAGCTTATCTTTTGATAGATTTCTACTATTTCGGACTATTTCATTTGCGACTTACAAACTTCAGTATCGAGCAATCCGATCCTTGTCCTATTGCACCTGCATTTTCTCACAACAATATCACCTCCTCAACAAACATTACATTCTGTGTAAAATGTTAGTTTCTTTCGCTAAAAATTTTGATACTTTTAATCAACTCGAAATGTTTCTTCGGTCACATATATTCCAAAGCTTTGGTATTTTTTTCAGTGCTTATAATGCTTATAAGTGCTTGAAAAGAAGTTACCAGATTTACCAAAATTTCCTATACTGCTCAGCCTCCGAAAATCAGTATGATATTCATTGGATTGCTTCCAAAGTGGTAAAAAATGAGCCTAAAAAAATAAAAAACTTGTACTATGTCCTGCGTTCGACAGCCTTATGAAATTTCAAATTTTCATTGTATAACATACTTCTAATCCAATCCAATGCAAGATTTTTTTCAAATTTCTACTGTAACGACAGTGAATTGCTCACTTGACCCGCTTGAGTACAGTAGCTTCTTAAATAACTTTCATGCAAATGGCATATTCCGCTCATGGCTATCATTCACCTGGTGCTTAAATTTATGTTCACCCACAACACACCTTCTCACCAAGAGGCCTATAAATTTGTTTTCGATGCTGCATCTCTTTCTACCACCCGGGTACTTGACAGCAACGACAGCAACCCGCCTACCTCGACACCACCAGCAGCAGGGCAGCCTACATACACGCCTATGGAAAAAGACCTTTCGCGTGTAGCTTATACGCGTTGTATCTACATGTGCTTATAGCATGGTGCTGCCCGTGTGCATCTGTGTTGTATACGACGAAGAGGATCCAAACAAACCGATGATGTTGGCTGACGGTTGAAGTTTCATTCAAGCATATTCACGCCATCAGAGTAGTGGTTTCATTCGAATTCAGATTCATTAGCAGTTGGAACGTCGGCCGAAACACTTCGCTCTTTTTCTGTCCGGACCTTCGCTAGTGTGGTGCCCGCCGTGTACCTTCGCGATCCGCAACCAGTTTGACTCAGTGGTGCTTGTGAGACGTGTAATAGTAGGCTACCTCCCCATCAATATTTGTGTGATTAGTTCACGACGAATAAGAAAAAGGTAGCTGGGTGTGGTGATTTAAACCTGGAGAAGCTAGTAATTGGTGGTGTAAAAAGATATTAGATTTGAATTTGAGGGGTTTGATTAACTATTTTTATATGAAAGTGACCAATTGAAAATTAAAGTGACCATGAATCGAGTGAAGTTGAACGCGTTCGCGTTGGTAACCGTTCTGTTGCCACTTGTTTGCCTCGCCCAGAGAACTCCGTCCATTTCGTACATTACCCAGGAACAGATTAAAGATATTGGTGGTACGGTCGAGCTCGAGTGTTCTGTACAATATGCCAAAGAATTTTCCGTCAACTGGATCAAGACCGGGCGTGATCGGTCCGATGTAGTGTTTCTCTCCACGGGAAGTGCCCTGGTTCTGAAAGATTCCCGTTTCGCGCTCCGATACGATCCCTCGTCATCCAGTTATATCCTTCAGGTTAAGGATATCCAGGAAACCGACGCTGGCATCTACCAGTGCCAGGTTGTGCTCTCGGTGACCAACAAGATTACGGCCGACGTCGAACTGCAGGTTCGTCGCCCGCCCATCATCTCCGATAACTCCACCCAATCGCTGGTGGTGTCGGAAGGCCAGTCCGTTCAGATGGAATGCTATGCCTCGGGCTATCCACCACCACAGATTACCTGGCGTCGCGAGAACAACGCTATCCTGCCAACAGGTCAGTACCATTAGTTTTTTTTTTTCTATGATCGTCCATCCATCATACCATGGAACATATTATCACGATTTTCATACTCTCGATGTTATGCTGAGATGGTGCTTTCGTTTGGTAAAAAGGGGGTTCATTTTTCCCGGACGAAGAAGCACTAATACGTGCAGTTATGCGACGACAGTCTAGCCATATCACAAGCAAGCCATGAAGTGACGATCAAGCTCGCAGAGGGGAGCTGCGATGTGGAAGAAGAACAAAAGAGCGATCGCAGTTGGAGGATTGCTGAATTATTGTTGAATCATTATTTAGGTGTTTTAGTTGAGGCGGTGGCGATGCGATGCATGCCTTGTAGGATGACTCATACAATAGCATAGAGGGTTTTTTTCTGGGTCGAATAGTGTTTGAATGAATGCTATGCAATGGACTTAAAAATAACGCTTATTGATGGTAGAAATTTATTGTTGAACTAAACAATTTTTCAACTACTCAGATGATGACTAAGTGCTCTTTTGGATTGAATTCTGGCGTTGTTCTTATAACCGTTGAGCATTAAATAGAGCAGATTTTTGCCACTAGAGGAAACAAATCTAAAACTATTGCCTACAATGGCACACCTAGTCGAACAGTAGAAGAAGTTCGAAATTAGACATAACCTTTATGGTTTTTTAATTTTCTAGAACCCCGAGATAAACACAAGAACTTTTCAATTTATTGGATCAATTATCTGAAATCGCTGAAAACATTGCTTAACTGAAGTTCAAGTGGTAGTGAAAACTGAGTAGTTCATTGACTTTTGTTTTTGTTTCTTGAACCTAGTGTCCTCAATGTCCTCTCGCTAATCTGCTAAATGTGTGACTCGGTTGGTTGTACGACCCGATAATTCAACTGTCAAATCCATACAAATCAGTGTAACCAACCTAATAAATCGAAAACTACCTTTTCCGCACTTAGTTTTCGTTATTAATGCTCACATTATTATCACAGCTATGTACATTCACCACCAGATCTTTTAAGCGAAAAGAATGTATTTACGAGAGGCATGGAATAGCAAAAATTATTTAATAATAACAATCATATTCCACTCGAAAATATCCAAAATTAATTTATTTTGTTATTTAAACTTGGCAAGACAAAACTGCACAAAGTAAAATACTACTGATTTCCACTCAGTACAACTTATTATTGAATTTCTCTCAATACCCGATATCATAAAGATATTCGAAAACTTTTTTTTAATAACAACATCACATTGAAATCAAAATTTGATTTCACTTTACAATGGTCAAACTAGATACCACATTTAGGTTTCATCTTTGAGAAAAGTAATTTTGTTTTCATTGTCTTGATACATTGAACATCAAGTGGAATGCTCATTTTGTTATCACCAGGAAAAAAATTGTAGAGCAAATTGTCTTTTCAATTTGCTCGCACTGATTGAAAATTAGTTTTTAAATTTGATGTCGAAGGCAAATTTTTGCTATGAATTTTGATCTTTCAATCGTTAAAACGACCAAAACGACAGCTCTTTTGTGCAGTAGCAGTCGAGGAAATGCTCTGCGCCGAATATAGACTGTTTCAGAAATTATGAGCACACTTTCAAAATATTAAAAATGTGTTTTGTTTTTTAAGATTTCAATTATTTTGTTTGGTAAATTATATTAGCGTTATATTATTATATTGGTGTTTTACATAACATTTTACTCTTCTGCAATTCCAATCTTTAATTATAATCGATAAAACTAACTTTTTCTCGAACATGACCCATAATCTTCTGCACAATTGCACTTCCCACCATTTTCACCACTTTTGTCCAATTCTTTTTAAATTTTTCGATGTCATCCGCTGGTTTTACCAATATCCGTAGCTTTGCCTTGGTCAAAGCCCAGAAACAGACATTTTGGCTTTTTTTTTGTACCACCCCAGTGTGTCCTTGGGGTAATGACATGATGCCAAATCAGGCCAAAATATGACTGGACCATCATGCTGCTTGATCATGGACAATAAACGCTTCTGGAGGCATTCTTTGATGTACTTCTGGTTGTTCACTGTCTCCGATGTTACGTACGGGGTTTCTGCTTATAGGTATCCCTGATCTTCTTGTCAATAGCAAGACTCACAGGACCGGATTTCCGACCACTCTGCTCCGGAGTAAGACCACGCAGTTTGAAAGTTAACCAGAAAGTACGGTTTTTATGCTATGACGTAAAGAAATGTGTAAACAAAAGAACGCACCCAAATTATTTTGAAAAATTTCCTTTAACATTAGGTGTTCTTATAATTTCTGGGAACAGTCTATATTTTCGATTTTAGCTGTTCAAATTAACGGGGGTCCACGATATGGCATTACATTTTGTGGAAGCTTAACTGTTCCATTCCGAGTAATCGCAGCAACCATTGACTGCGGTTATGATATATAAATTTTCATTTCATTTGTAAACGTCAAGCTGAATACAAGCAAACTGAAATCACAAGCAACTCAAATCAAAATTTGGAAGACATTTCATTGGCGACGAGGATTATTCTGGAAGTTTCAAGAGCTCCAGAATTGAACCCGAGGAAGGATGGCGACCATTCAAGAACTCCAAGCAGCGATCGTGCAGATGATCCAGCTTCTACAGCGGTTGGCCGGTCCGCAAGCAAACAACCCGGAACAAGTATTGGAGTCACTGTCGACCAACATCAGCGAGTTCTGTTTCGATCCGGAGAACGACACCACATTCGAAAAGTGGTTCGCCCGGTACATGGATCTTTTCGAAAGCGACGCACGTAGTCTGGATGATGCAGCCAAGGTTCGACACCTGCTGCGGAAGTTGGACACGTCCTCTCACAGTCGCTATGTCAACTACATTCTTCCGAAGCTGCCGAAGGAAGTCACGTTCGCCGAAACTGCCAAGACGCTGACCAAAATCTTCGGCAGGCAAACATCCGTTTTCCACAAGCTCTATCAATGCCTGCAACTGATGAAATCGGAGTCAGACGACATCATCACCTATGGTGGCAAGGTCAACAGAGCGTGTGAAGAGTTCGGGTTCAAGGATTTAAAAATCGAGCAATTCAAGAGCTTGATGTTCGTCTGTGATCTTAAAGCACTACGCTACGCGGATATTCGAGCAAGACTTCTTTCCTGCATCGAAGGTGAGACAGCAGAAGCACCGGTGACCATTCAAACTCTGATCGACGAGTTCCAGCGGCTCGTCAACCTCAAGTTGGACACCACGATGATCGAACAACCATCAAGTCCGAAAAATTCGGTCCACAGCATCTCGGAGAAGAAATCCGGCAACCAGCAACGTCCACCGAAAACGAAAAGTATGTACATCCCTCGTACTCTCTGCTGGCAGTGTGGACAAGTGCAGCATGTTTTGTCAAAAAGTGGTTGTGTCAAAAAGTCTTCAAGCGACTCTTCCACTCAACCCGAAGGCAAAGGGATTTTCGTGAACCACATCGCCAATAGTTCCAGAAAACGCAAGTATGTGACGACCACCATCCACGACGTCGCTATTTCGCTGCAACTGAACTCCGCAAGCGATATCACGGTAATTTCCAAAACATCGTGGCAACAACTGGGACGCCCGAAGCTGACATCATCGGCCGGTGGATCACTCGCTCTCATCGGCGAATTCTATAGTGAAGTCACCCTCAACAGCATGGTCAAGCGTGGCCAGTGTTTCGTGACGTCATCACCGGAACTCAACGTGCTCGGAATTGATTGGATTGACTTGTTCAACCTATGGTCGGTTCCATTCGATACGCTCTGCAGTCAAGTCGCAGCAATACCTGGTCCATGTTTCGAGGAAATCACATCGCAGCTTCAAGCCACCAGTCACGAGTTCCAGACTTTCTGCGAAAAACAAGGTATTCGCCACGTACGCACCGCACCTTACCATCCCCAGTCAAATGGATTTGCAGAATCTGCGGAAAATTCGATCGGGAGGAGAGACACTGGAGGAAGCATTACAAACGTTTTTGCAAGTCTACCGGACAACGCCAACAGCTGACCTCAGGGACAAGTGTCGAGCAGATGTGATGTTCGGACGACCGATCCGGACTGTTTCGTGGATGCTACTGCCACCTGATCAAGCCACTCCAGCTCCACAAGCGAAAGCAGCACAGCAAAACGATCGATTCGACAAGAAGCACGGAGCAGTTTCGAGACAGTTCGCTTCCGGTGATTCCGTGTATGCCCAAGTCCATCAAGGCAATTCTTGGCATTGGGAAGCCGCTATGGTCATCGAGCGCATCGGAAGAGTGAACTACAACGTGTTCCTGCAAGATCGACAACGGCAACGGTTCGGTCGAGGTTGTTCCAGATCCAACTGCAAGCCAAGGTCCAAGTCCATTGTCCGTATTCGTCGACGGGTTTGGCCTAGACGTACCATCTCCAGCCGTTCTAGCAGTGGGGCCAAATCCGGCACCCGAAGAGGAGCTGGAAACTGACGAGTCGGAGTACTTTTCGGACGATAGCATTGAAAAAGATGACCCACTTCCATATTTTTTCGAATTTTCGGAAGAAAAAATGTCATAATTTGCCAAAAAATTCCTAATCTGTCAGGCGATTTTCAGTTGCGACCAAATGAGTACTTTCTTCATCACTTCTTGAACTAAAAATTCTGAAATATATTATCAAGAGTGTGTTCAAAAGCAACGCTTGCCATCCCAGAAAAAATCACAAAGGATTTGCTCTACTTTGGCCTGGTCTTGCTAGGAACATATTGGAGTGGTTTGAGGCCAATAATGTGCTTTTGCGAATGTGCGAAAAGACATGATTCATCCGGGTTCCCCAGAATTCGATTATTTTTTTTGTTTGGGTAATCACGAAGGATTGAGTAAATTATTATCTGGAGAAAACGGATCTATCTATCTACAACTTTCACAACTCGTGCAGTCCGCACCGTACGAGTACGACCGGATCTCTTCCAACGAGCAGGTGTCACGGTACCTTCGGATGGTTCGGTACACAAAATCCCGCTTTACTACGAGGTTTTTCAAATTTCTGAAAATAGCGCCCGGGCGCTCACCTTTCAAAAACTTTTTTATCACCACAGTACGAAACTCCTTCATCGCTGGTAAAAGATAAACACCGAATGAAAACAATCGGACATAACCTAAAAGCGTTTGTATAAACATAGTACAAAACTACACCAACCCATACGTGAAGCATGTTGAGTAGTTGCACGACACCAATGCAAGGAAAAAGTGTATGAGAATATATTGGACACGGTGTACTGTAGAACTTCTCCGCTGTAGTGGCAGCTTGCCAAATCAGGCCGATACTTTACCGGTTCATAATGTGCTTTAGGTAGAATATGTTTTTTTAAGGCACTCCTGCTTGTACATTTTGGAATCCATAATCTTGTTTGTCACGAAACCCTGAATTTTCTGTCCGCAGCTGCAAAATAAGCTTTCTTGCGAATTTATGGGCAAAAACGAATTTGAACTTGCCGACCTCACCTCGACCAGTGGCTTTATAGAACATTTGTCCGGGAAGCTGCCCATAATCCATCCTCACGTACGTATTGTCGTCCATGATGATGCATCCTTCGTACTTCGTAAGAACCTCATTGTACAACTTCCGGGCACGTCTATTGTTCACTAGATTCTGCTTCAGCGTCCTGTTTGGTACTGGCCCGAAAAAGCAATTTATTACTCAAATTACTCAATATTTTGAACCAGGGATATTAGATTTTTGCGCACCTGGATGTCTTACTTGCCTCGCGAATGAATTCGTAATTTTGGAGAATTTGATGAAATCAAAGATTTTTCACATACTGGAAATTCTGTTTTACTACCATGGATGGGATTGCCACCTGCAGATAAAAGCTAGAACTAAAAGTTCGGCCGTCGATCAATTGTAAACAATGCTAAAACCTTACTCCACTTCAGCAGTGCACATGCAATTCAGCGCCATCCATAAGCAAAGCGTTCAAAATTTCAAAATCATCGATTCCACTATGCCTATCATAGTCAGCTGCTTGATGTTGTAGATTCGTGAGTGTGTGATGAGTTGGATCCGATTCCAGGCGACTACCGATGCACCCTGAAGCATCACTAATCGCAATCATCAGCTTCATCATCATGCGCGGCTGTTCTTTACATTCCGCCGGCGTCCACCGGAGTGCACACAATCAAACCGATGAGCGCTTCCAATCCGATCGAATCCCGGTTGATGTTTTAGGTCGATGACTCCACGCTTAACTACGCTTAACTTTCTCGCTCCCGCGCATTGGAAGCCCTCCTGCTCTACAGATGGCGGCGAGTTCATTGTGGAAAAAAAAGTCAAACGTCATTCCATGGGATTGCAATTTGATCTTCCGATTGCTTTCCCTCGATTACACACAGACTACCGTTTTTTTTTCGCCTTTTGTTTGGACTCCCGTTTAACAGTACTAATTTTAAATGACTACTATTTAGATTGATGACAGTCGGCTTCGAACAGGGAGTACGAAATCGAAGCATGCGGCTGTACGGTTTCCACGCTGGTTGTTAACAGAAAACCTACTTAGAACGCGTTTTTGACGTCAGCTGGCATGAAGCGACGCGACGATAATTGAAGCAATTAAATTATGTTTTTGTGACATAAAATTTCACTGCTATTTAATCGCTTCTCGGTGATCGTAGGTTAACCGATCAAATGAGGATAGATGACAGTTAAACGAGGCTTCTGAGTCATTCGCGAAGAACGATTGGCGGACGCGTCGAGTGACATCTTGATCAAATAGACCTAGCATTAGTTTTCTGGAAACGTCTTTGAGGTTAGTAATAGTTTCTTGACTGGTCGCCCATTGTTTACCTTGTCTATTGTTAGTTTTATCCTGATGAAAAATATCGATTTCTCCGTACGCATCGTTCGAGACAATAACAGGTACTTTTACAGCTGCCATAAATGGATCCTTTTTGCTCGCCGGGCAAATCGAATTTGTTTAGGACCCTCAGAGGCATTCTTCAAATTTCCACTTCAACGATCGTTCTGCTTTCGGTACATTTTTCTATGCTGGTTTTCTTATGCCTTCGTTCGTTGGGTTTTTAAAAACAGAAGAAAAATTACAACACCAGATGCATGCAATCTGCTTTCACCTTGAAGGTACCTGTTCAAGCCCTGTGGAGGAGCACATTCTTATGCACCTCGAATGGTGATGAAAATGAACACATTAGGGACCACCTTCCACCTCACTCTGGCAAGTCAAACAGGGTGATGATGATAGCATAAATGACCGTGGCATAGAAGAAAGAAAAAAACGTCTCTTGAGAGTCACTTTTTTCGTTTGCCCTCCAGAGTTAGGTTCAAGCCATAGTAGGCCAAGCCGTCGCTCGGGAAATGCAAACTATTATCTCTCGGCCTGCTTCTTTCTGACAGGTTTGAATGTATATTTAAATTACTTTAAATGGTTATTAATTGAGGTCTTCCTTGGTGCCTCTTTTATTCCAGTTGTTTGTGTTTACCTGTCTGGGAACCGTCTTCTCTACCTCTCTGCAATTGAATTTGAATGGGTTCACCAGCAACTTTCTGCCTAAAACGCCCTAATGGAGAATAGTACATGGCAGTACGTCTTCGGTGGAACTAAAAATAAAATTTGTTATTGTATAGTGATAGCATCTATTCGTTTTTGGGCTTTGTTTCAGTGCGTGCTTCTCTAGGAGTTTGGATACAACCTTTGAATGTGATTGACCTGAGTTAGTGCTAGGTAGAATATCCGATGTGAAAATGAAAAATGATTGGACAGGCGCCAATAGGGATACATTTGAATGCCACCGCTGTGGGTCAACAAATTAGAATGTGATAAGAGGAAGTTCTTTGTGTTTTGGTTGAATGATAAACGAATATTGCATTCTACCCTAGGTCAATAAAACTAAATATGTACAGGATTTAGTCATAGCTCAATTCATAAAAGTTAGTTTTATCAAGCTATAAGCAATATAGATTCTTTGTTCCATTCGGCTATTTGCAATAGACAACCTGATCAATATTCTGTAAAACATTATTTGTTGAATTAAAAAAAAAAATTATGCTAAAAATTACTAATAGTCATCGTTTGTTTTAAAGCTCATACGTTCAACACTTTTTCTGACGCTTTGGAAAACAAAAATATTTTTTGAATGGAGTTGTCTTATTTTTAGACAGAGCTTATGTCTCCTTTTCAACCCTAGGGGTAGTGCATAGGGCCAACGTGAATGATTTTTGCTCTCTTTAGCCTTGACCTTGGCGCAGGTCAGCTTAATATCGAATTCCTTTGTTTCCTTGTTGAGGCTCCGACGCCACGAGTCTTATGACTGACCCACAATTGATACGTTGCGGATGCGTTTGCGTGAATTTGACAGTTTTCCCATAGGTTTTCTGTCAAATTTACGTCAACGCATCCGCAACGTATCAATTGTGGGTGACCCTTTAGGGTCTGCGTCTGCTACGATGTCCTGCTGAATTCCATTCCAGCGCTTGCTTGCAGATTTCGTTTCCGCCCTTCGTAGTGTGTGGCTGACCAACCTCCACTTTCGTTCTCGAATCTCTGTTGATATCGAATTTTGTAGACATCGACGATCAGCGAATTCGAGACCCAGAGATAGGTTGCCGGCTTTGGCGGCTTTGCCCACGGTTCGATACACGCTCCATAGCATCTCCCATCTTCTTCTTCTTTAGCATTTCAAGCTTATTGCTTTCACAATTAGCTTATCGCTTGCTCTCAACTTAGTGTTCTAAATGCACTTCCACAGTTATTAATTGAGCGCTTTCGATGCCAGGTACCCTTTTTGCATTAGTATGATTGTGTGACAAGAACAATCATACGCTATGCCCAGGGAGTCGAGAAATTTTCCTTTACGAAAAATTCCTAAACCAGACCGGGAATTGAACCCAACCACCTCCAGCATGGTGTTGCTTTGTAGCTGTGCCTTTACCGACTGAGCTAAGGCATCTCCCATGGTCTCGTCGATTACGATGAGGAACAGTAGCGGTGACAGTATACATCTTTGCCTCACACCAGCAATTACCCATATAGGGTTGTACAAGGCTCCATTATGCATTCTGCACGTGAAATCCTCTTACTACGCCTCCATGAGGTTAACGATTTAATCTGTTACTCATTTGTGTCTTAGGGCGTCCCACAATTTTTCGTGATGGATTCTATCGAAAGCTTTTTCGTAGTCAGAGTTAGAGTTGTCAGAGTGGTGCGACGCATCACTCGCGTCAGAGTTGACGCGAGTGATGCGTCGCATCCTTGGCGGATCATGCCGATGGATGTTGATAGTTGGTTGGCCGTCGTAACTTGAAGAAGATGTTCAAAGTGCTCAAACCAACGTTTCAGCTGGTCAGTGGAGTCGGTTAGTAACTGTCCAGTCGCGTTCTTCACTGGCGTCTTCGGTTTCATCCTTGCTCCACTCAGGCGCCGTGAGAAGGCGGATATCGCCACCTACGCTCGCTCGTCATGTCGGCAGCAGCGTTTAACTACCTTCTCTAGAGACGAATACCGTTGACGGACTCGTATTTGGCTGCTCTGATTCTCTACGCTCCCAAATCTTTCTCCAGCTTTCATCAGTGGTCCACTCTTTTCGCTATGTGTGCAGCTCACCCAGCTCGTTTCGATAAAGGCATTCATGATGGCCATCCACTGCTCGTCCAAGCTGCCACTTTCCGGAACACCCGTTGCTCGAGTCTCAAGTTCCTCATCTTTTCGCAGCTTACACGGTGTCAGCAACTCAAATCAACCAAATCATAGCATTTATTTTTTATTTGAAAGGTACATGTTATAGAAATAAACCATATTAATTCAATTCGAATCTCTCGCCCTTTTCCTTTATAAATTTGCGCAAACGCTTTGTAAACCCATCGCAGCTGGCACGCACGATTCCCAGAGGAATTTGGTCCCAAATATCAACCAAATGTTTCTTGAATCGATCTAAAGTAAGCCCTTTCCTAGGGCCTATATGTTGAAGCATATAACCGCAAACAAAGTAGCCAAGTGGGTTGAGATCCGGTGAAAGTGCAGGCCATTCTTCGCTTGTGATGAACTCGGGCAAATTTTCCGGGCACCACGCTTGTGTCTTCTTTGCCTTGTGAGCTGGAGCTGAGTCCGGTTGAAAACAATATGGTGTATTCTCATACAGCGTCGAAGCATGAGGAAGCAGATGGTTCTTCAAAACCTGCTCGATGTAATATTCAGTGTTAATTTTTACGTTAGGTTCTATGAAAAGAAGAGTAAGTTTTCCTTTTCGTGAAACGGCGCTCCATACCATGATTTTCGATATATTCTGATAGCGTTCTACAGCTAGTTTTTCTCTAGGAAAATTGGCAAGACTTTTGCCATACACACGATCATTTTGTTGATTATGACTGCCCTGAAGGAGGAAGAGCTTTTCATCCGAAAATAAAATCTCGCATCCAACGTGCCGAATCAAAAGATTTCTGCTTCTTTGGACCCTGGCTTGCTTTTGACGCTCCGTCAACCCGTGAACCCGTTGTTTCTTGTATGGCTTGCATTCCAGATCATGTCTGAGGAGCCTGTTCATTGAAGCAGGAGATATTTGAAATTGTTTGCTCCGGATTACATCTTTTTTGCTCCCTCACACATTTGATCTTTTTCTTGGTTCTGGCAGTTTGTCTGGCACCTCCTTTGTGTTGAATATGGACATTTCCAGTTTCCTGAAACCGTTTCAAGGTACGAAAAACAAAACGCTTACTCACTCTAAGGCTATTGAATATCTGACACGGTCTAAGCTTTTGCAAATGTAATTTTAAAACTTGCTCCCGTATGGCTTCCATGGTAGCTGATAAATATAAACAAACGGAATCGCTTATTTATCTTCAGTGATAACCTGTCAAAAGAAAACACTCAAAACGGGTATAATCAATTCCGCTAATAAAATTACCCAGCTGAAATAAACCAAGACTGAAAAAAGGTGACACCTAATGTGAGACACACTGTAGATCTCCTAGTCAGCGTTTGTTAAACCGCTGTACGAGCCTCTCATCCCGTCGTTGAATCCGTGCAATGAATACGAGGGGCACGCGATAATTTTTAGTTCCAGCAAAAAAATACTTGAAGTACTGCTTTGAGTACTTTGTTACACTTCGCTTTTTTTTTAATTTCTTGAATTACAGATGAAAATCTCTAATTGCAGCACACTATTGCTTGTACTTTCAATGCAACGCACTAGTCCTGTATATTGCGTGCCCTTGGGGCGCGCATTTTTAATCTCACAGGGTACCGAATATGGTGAATACGGTGGTTGTGCAATGTCTTTTGTTTTATGTTTGGCCAAAAACTCCGTCAATACTTGTTCGAAATGCTGGCGTAGGACTATGCTACTAAATGTAATCTATTTTGATTATATTAGGTGCGCAACTAAGTTCTCGCTGTTTTTTGGTGAAAAAGGAACTTTATTTTGAAAACAAAGGTTACAAACGAATTTTTCAAAGTATTGCCCATCACTAGCTACGACTTTTTCCCATCTTTCTGGTAGAACGTGAATACCATTTCGATAGAACTGTTCGTCTTTTGATGCTATCCAAGAATCAAGCCATTTTGAGATGTCATCATATGAGTGGAATTGCTGACCAGTGAGACCATGTGCCATCGAACGGAACAAGTAATAATCGGACGGTGCAATATCAGGAGAATATGGCGGGTGGGGTAGGACTTCCCATTTGAGCGTTTCCAAGTAGGTTTTCATGGGTTTCGCAACGTGAGGTCGAGCGTTGTCATGCTGAAGAATCACTTTTTCGTGTCTGTGCTCGTATTGTGGCCGTTTTTCGTGCAGTGCAGTAATAGTTTCGTTTGGTTTCAACAGCTCATAATAAATAACACCAACTTGGTCTCACCAAATACACAGCATAACCTACGCAGCGTGAATATTTTTCGTCACCCGTCACAATGCGATGTAGAAAACTCTTCCTTTTTTGGCGCTGGAGCAGTTGTTCACAGACGAAAAAACTACGCTCAACATCTCTTGGCTTCAAATCGTAAGGAACCCAAGCTCCTTGCTTTTGAATCATCCCCAACGCATGCAATCGCTTTTTAGAAACGGCTTGGCGGGAAACTCCTAATCCTGAACCAAGCTCTTCTTGCGTTTGACACGGATCCTCATCGAGCAATGCCTCCAATTCAGAGTCTTCGAAGTTTTTTGGCCTTCCTTCTCGCGGACGATCATCAACACTGAAATCACCGTTTTTGAAGCGACGAAACCAATCACGACACGTTGTTTCACTCAGAGCAGCATCACCGTAAACTTGTTGGAGCTCTCGAAGTGCTTCAGCCGCCGTTTTCGTCGAATGAAAGAAGAAAATCAACACTTCCCGCAAATGACGATTATTTGGCACGAAATCAGACATCTTCAAACAACCAAAATATATAATACTAAACCAAAATCACTGATTTGGCATAGCGGTTTGTTTACAATATGTCTGAGCTTGGTTTATGACGCTTGAGATGTACAACATTCGACCAGCACTTACTACTGGCGCCATCTATTGCTAAACAGCGGGAACTTAGTTGCGCACCTAATATATTGCAATATTCTTTGAATTAATATACGCTTTAAGACAAGGCTTAACATTTATGACCTTTTCAATAGTATTGCTGGTTGCAGTTGTAATTGGACTCTAGAAGTGATTTTTGCGAATTAAAAAGTGTGATAAAAGTGCACGTTTACGTCAAATCGTTTTGTTGTCTTCGGTGCACTTATCCTTTATGCTGAAAGGTATAAGTTCACTGAAGACAGGAAACGATTTGATGTAAACGTGCACTTTTATCACACTTTTTCTGTTTTTGTCGGAGTCCAATTTTAACTGCAATCAGTAATATGTGTCCCGAAGTTAACAATGTCCTGACGTATGTTTCGTCATCGATCAAAGTGCAGCTTTTGTGTTTCGTCGAAACACGGTCGTACCAGTGCCTTGCACGCTTTTTGTTCACGGAATTCTGCTTCATGTGCCGGTTCGGATGTTTACTGGCTTTGTACGACTTGTATCCTTCCCTGGCAAGGATGTTCCGCACCGTTTAAAAGTTGGCGTTGTACCTTCTGGCCACATCTCGGATCGAAAGACCGGAGTTGGCTTTAACGCACCTCAACACCTTGCTGTGCAGCTGACGATCCCTGGTTCCATTTTTTTCGTAAGTTCACTGATTCCTTTCCACACTCAGGGTTTCCTTGTAGGTTTTAAGCACTCGACAAACTGTTGTTTTCGGCATCTTCAGTACTTTAGCCAGATTGAAACCGGAACACTCCAGATTTTCCAGGTGTTTGTGCACAATATTGTTCCTTCTTTCGAGTTCTATTTGACGTTATTTCTGAACGTGATCGACTACTTTGATCAAACTTGCACTAGTTGTTCTCTATAGAAGTGTAAACAAACCACTGTCAAAGAATTTCGATTCCCACCACTAGAGGCGTGCTAGCGGCGCGCGAGGGGCGTACCAATTTACTTCTAGTCAGCCTTTATGATGTGGCTTTTTCGGCTTCGGCTCATTTTTGGTGCGCCATTCGCTAGATTGTTGGACACTCTCAACGTCATATTCATGTCATGATGTCATGTTGAATGTACCCGAGTAACACATCTTCATGGTTTAATGTTGAGTAAGCTTCTATATAACTAAATCTAGTCATATAAAAGTATTTTCAACCGTTATAAAACATGTGTGTTGCTTGGGTAGGGTCATCAGCTTCGTTGGCTACCATTTCTGTTGTGAGCTCTCGACGTTGGAAAATTTCATATACAATAGAGTCTTCCGTGGAAGGTTTAGTCAACAGGTCGTGCAGATTTCAGGGTGTTGTCCCCTTGCGGAAATCTCGAGTTCGGCCTTTCGAGAGCGGTTTTCGCTGCGAACTATGTTGGAGGTCAACATTAGCTGTTGTGGTTCTGGAACGCGATCGATGCCCAGCTGTTGAATTACGTTTATCTGCACCTACGTCAAGGAAGAACCCTCGTCCAGAAAGGTGTGTATGGCCAGCTTTTGATATCCACTGAATCAAGTTACTGGAAGTACTCAGCCGAATGAGGTTCTGGATGTCTGAAAATCCGCAGTAAAATATTGGCAGTCTCATGACTGTTGTAAACAACGGTCATTCCTTGGGCTCGTATGAATACGGCGGTAATTTCTTTGGCCAGACCTGCCTTGGCATGTTCGCCTGAGGACTCCTTGTTGACGCTTGGATGCTTGCTGGCAATTGTGTGGATGCTAGTGAGATCGTCATCATCATGCCTAGAACCCTTGCCTTGTCCAGAGTGCTTGTCCACCCAATCTAACGTATTTCGCTCGAATTCGCTTTGCACTTTTCCGTTTTCATCTGCCACTTGCTGCTCTAGATCGTACTTCAATTTCAAAAACCTTGTTTGCGTTTCCAATTCCCTTTCCAGTAGCTCACGTTCCATTTTCCGAAACGCCCTTTCTTCTTCCAGCTTGATTCGCTCCTCCTTCAGCATCATTTGTTCAAAGGCATGCTCGGCTTCTAGTCGTTGTAGTGCTAGTTAAGCATCGACAGCTGAACCATGTCCATCGCGTAGAGATTTCACGCTGGTTCCAGTCTTCTTTAAGCTGGGATTCCGTAAAGGGGTTGTTGTGTTAGGAGCCGATTTGGCAATCGGTGGATCAATTCTCACGCTTGGACGCGGTAGTTGTCGACTGCAGGTACCAGAGTTGTCTTACTCATCGACTGACTCTTGGAATACGATTTCAGATTTCTTACTGCCTTTCTGCCTCCTACCAGTTTGCTTTGGTAATGACAGTTTAAGAGTTTGCGAACTTCCAGGGGCGCTCTGTTACTCCTGGTGAAACATTCACCCGAATGTAGTGGAACCAGGCTCCACAATCATCACAGGCAACCATACATCCATCTGCCGAATCGGATTTCGTACCAATTGTGGTCATCATCTCCTGCCATCTCGCTATCTTTGAGATTTTTCGGATAGCAGAGTCTTTGTAGCGGCGATTTTGATCTCAACAACTCAAAGCTAAAACGGGTTGTACATTTGTGATCAGAGAGAAACATTATCACGTCATGATCATACATAGTTCTGCCTCCTGATCTCGAAACTCAATCTCTTAGGGTCTACTTGTCGGGGTACCTGGATCAATTCAATAATTATCTTTCAGAAGAATTCAAGAAACATTTTAACCTATGTATACCGATGGGACATGGTTTTCTATCTAGCCTTCGCCTAAGATCGCCCCACCTAACCTCTAGAGTAATAGCTACGTGGATAACACTCAATTAGTACGACTATAGTTTAATCAATTTCACCTTCTACCCTGCGCAGTTTCTATCCTCCTAGCCACAACAAATTGTAATAACTTTAACAAACTCGTAAATGGAAAAGAAATGCCGTCACGCATGCGGATTCACCCTTATTCTCCATTTGGCGAGAATCTCGACTTTGACGTTTCCTTTCCGGTCACGGTGTCTATGACGTCACTGGGCCTTATTACGGGAGTAACTTCACGGTGAAAACGAATCACGGTGAAAAAACTCACGTGCAAATCAAATGGGAATAACCGTGATAAGGCCCATTGTCAAAGAACGCAGGGCATTCGCGACCGTTACCTTCAGAAGAAGCGTTGCCAGAACACTTAATTTAAAAGTATTTATTACAATTTGTACTCAATATATAGAGGAATCCAACTTGAAAAAAGAAGAAGACACCGAGTGGTGATAAATCTGACAGCTCCCATGTTAAAGCATAAGACGAAAATTTTAAAATGCTTCTAGAAAATTCAAATGAAATTTTAATGAAAAGCGGTTTGTTGTTTGATGTTAGAAAAATCCAAAACTGCAGAATAGGGGCATTATTTTAATTTTATTTTTATTTTTCTGAAAATGTCTTTATTGAGTAGTTTTGGATTTTTCTTACATCATACAACAAACCGCTTTTAATTAGAATTTCATTTGAATTTTCTAGAAGCATTTTAAAAGTTTCGTCCTATACTTGAACATGGGAGCTGTCAGATTCATCACCACTCGGTGTCATCTTCTTTTTTTCAACCTGGATTCGTCCATAGTGCAGTGCATGTTCTAAAACAGCTTGCTCAATCAAAATTAAGTTTCTCTAGCTTTTATGATTCAACTTTTAATCAACTCAAATCGCTTGTCGGGTATTTACCCCTAAAACACATCCTGGGGTACTTAACTACCTTATACATAACTAGCAAATAAAAAAAAACTTATTTAATGTACCCATTGTACACAATCAGTGACTAACATTATTTTTAACGTTTCGATTTAGGCCCTTCTGATTTGTGAATCAGATTTATAGGCTTTTTGGTGCCAGTTCCGTGAATGCTACTTTTTTTCATGTTTTTTGTTGGTCTTGTTGTGATTTTGCAAGCCGTCGCTATAAATAGTTGGTTATACGGAAACGTAGAAATTACGTAAAACTTTCGGATTACATGATTTAAAACGTAGAATGAAAAGATCTATGCATAGACATTAAGTAAATAAATGAATGTAGTACATATGATTCAAGCTATATTGGTTGGTAATATGCAAGAAAATCGCATTAATGTTTTCAATATCGCCTAATGCTAACAAGATTCAAGATTTCCGACACGAAATGTCAAAAAGTTCAAGAGCAGTTGAAATATTATGTTCCAAATTTAATCGTTTGGGACCGAGTGGAACCTGTCAAATGAGCCAAGAATTAAATATTATTTATATGGTATCATTCGTTCTGAGCTTTACTTTTTAGTATAATGATCGCTCAGCACGGTTTCATTGTATGGATAGCATATATCATAAATGCCTCGTTTAGCATCATATTTATCAAAGGTTTCACAAATTTCACAGTTGGTCTCCAAATTGAATCTGATTTGTCCTCCCACGATTGTTCCCACTCCATCCAACGTCATAAACAAATTAATGCTTCACCGCCATCTCTCATAATATCGTGTTAATTCCGAAGCCACCTTCCACCAGCAACAATAAATTCCCGCATTTAGTTCTTCTATCGAAAATTAAAATTCTAACTTTCATCTTCACACCCGGCTGGACCCTGCGAACGCCTATTCTCCGCCACTATTTATCAGCGGGGCTACCTTCGTTCGCACCCATTTACGATAGCCCATCGGAGGGGGCTCAAGCAATCTAACTCAAATGCTGGGGCCCTCGCTGGGCATGCCATTATAAGCCATAGCGGGGTCCATGGGTACATACAGTGACGGCGGAAATGAGAGAAATGTTCTGATTCGAATGCAAAACCGGTTTCTCGACGCGTTGCATTTTACATCAATCTAGCGGATCAAACCGGTTCGAACGAATGAGTTGTAGAGGTTCTAGGAACAAAACTGTAAACAGTAGGCCTAGCCCCATGGATAAAGTGAGGTTGTGGATGCTAGTAGTAACAGCCTGCAAGAGGTCGTATAACCTACTAATTACTCGTATGACGGTCATAAGAATGATTTTTGTGGAAATGTGACTTGCGTCGGCATGTAGACCAAAATAACGATTATGGAGCCATGAATTTCATAACTTCAATAGATGTTTTCCGTCTTGTATGCTTTCAGCGTTGTCAACCCATATCCCGCATTTTTATAGCCAATCTTAAACATGTCTGGAAGTATTCTAATTTTAATACAATTGCTTCCGTGGTTTCACAAGGGCGGTCGGTCAATGTCTACGACTTTCCCCATGCATTGTATTCTAATTGCAGCAGTTTCGTTTTCTAGGAAATTATTTCAACCGTCGGTCACCGAGTTATTAGTTTCGAGTAGATGCCTTTTTTTACTGAACGGCCATCAACGATGGATTGCCAGTCAAAATTTGTCACGGTTTTTGATTTTCAATTCAAATGCAGCTGAAGGCTCAAAAAAAAAACGGCAGTTGCGTTGCATGTTGATTTTTGGTTCTAATATTATTCTAAGGGCTTTCAATTTATTTAACCAAATTGAACTGCACTGGAACATTTACGGATGATCCGTGAGCTCACGAGGTACGATATAGGTCGGCTTGTGTGCAGAGAAAACATATCAAAGCGCAGATAGCTTTTTTATCCAACTATTATTTTTTCTCGTTGCCATTTGTTCGTTATCACTCTAGTGTAAAATTCCCCTTCGGTATCTGTCTTTGTTGATCTATACGTCCAACATTTTTTTTTTCGTGCAAACCCGGCAACGAGTGAGGAATTATGACATTGAACAGCACAATGCACCGTTAATTGGAGAAGAAACCGCTTTTTCACCTTTCCCGGGAACGTCATCGTATCAATCGTATATAGCAGGCCTTTGGAAAATGTTATTAGAATCAAACAGGGGTGCGTGTTGTTGTGTGCACGCTTTGCAGTTGGTCATGATTAGAAAACCACAAAAAGTTGGCTGGTAGTTTTCTTGTGCTTTCTTCTCATTCGCTTTAACAAGAACGACAAATTTACAACTTTCCGCTTGAATTTATCGGTTCATTCTGGATGGTGTGTTTTATATACGATTGTTATTGTTTTATGATATTTATTTGATCCTACATTTGAGAACTGGCTATCAAATAAACAAATCAACCCCCCGTTTATAATGGGCAAAATTGTTTGGAATCGAGTTAACAACAGGAACGAAAAAAAAAAAAAATAGTGGCGACGAAAGAGCTAGACTGGGTTGCCAGGGGCGGGGAATGTTTACGACGTCGTTGGTGATGACTACTGACAGCACATATGGGTTCACCCACAACGAGCCCCTTTCTATGCTCTAACCGTGATCCTGTTGTCACGCGAATATGGAATTAACATTTCTTGGATTTTGTTCCCCCAGCTCAACATCACTCAGAAAGTTAACTACTTTAGCCGCAGGGTTGGACAGTTTTCTAACCAATTTAGATAGGTTCTAATTTGTATGGTGGGATTGTGGCCTTTCGGCTTACGAACTAGAAAAGGAAAATGTGGTGGCCTCAGATGCAAGTAGCGAGGTAAGCGTGATATTGTTTGGTAGCCAGTGGGTTTCGTTCATTTATGTGCGTGTTTTTTTTTTTGTAAAGAACTGGTGCTAATAGTCATGATCGAAAGAGTGTTGGAGTAATTTACGGTTTTTTTTATGGAATTAAAAACGAAGGAAATGATGAAGGAGATTACGTGATTGCGATAATTTCAAATGGTTTACAAGGATCTATATTTGACTAAAATGTGATGTAAATATTTTGATTGGAACTTCCGCTTCGTTGCTTTGTTTCCAGTTATTTGGTAACTTAGCCCAGTAATCTCATGTCTGAAACATATTGACTGATTAAAAGAAAAGGAGACTTCCGTGCTTATTTACTAACACACATAGCAGCGATTCTACTAAATGTTCCAGTCCACACCTTACAATCCGCGCCGATTGTCCCCGCAATATCAGTTCAAACACTCTCGTAAACGCAAATTACAGCGCGACATGGTTTAGGCAAATACCTGCCCATCTCCAGTGAGAATCCGGAAGACTAGCCAGTTTTTATCAATAATTTCAAGCAGTCCACAGCCACATGCGGTTACTCCGACGCAGAAAATCTTTTTCGCCTGCAAAAGTGCTTGAAGGGAAACGTCTTGGAGTCCGTCAGAAGTCGATTGCTTCTACCGCACGTCGTACACTTTGCGGGAGACCGGATCAACTAATAAGGTCAATGCTGGGTAAAATTCATCAAATTCCGCAAATATATGCGCACTTACTGTTTGACCACCATCTAAGCTAGCAATAACTTCCTTGAACTCTAAGTGGTTATGGGCCCAGCGCTAGGGTGGCCTTAGTAACCAATCAACAAGTGAAAACATTTCTGAAGCAAAAGCCAAAATGGAGAAAATTCAAGTCCCGAAGCTGAGTGGATCGAATTACATCAGCTTGAAGTTCAGTACCGAACTGCTGCTAACCGGTGAAGATCTTGGGAAGTTTGTGACGAAGGCGAGACCAGAAGCGCGAGCTGCGACGGAACGAGACACGGGAAATGCTGCCGCTATTGAAGCTTGGGATTCCGGAGATCAACGAGCGAGAGCTACTATCTGTCTTTTGATGGAGAGCAATCAACATAGCCTCAACAAACAGATGAAAACGGTTCGATAAGCAGCTCTTACGGACCTATCAATATTTTCTCTTCACATCTTTGGTTCTAGCAGAAATTGCTGTCCACTCCTAGAGTTGCATATTGATAAGAATGATAGGAAAACTGCCCCCATATTAATCTCATTGTTCCTATGTTCATCCTACGATGAATCAAACAATTGGGCTGTTGAAGGATCGGTTTCGTTTTCTAATAATGTTTGCTTACGTTAAATAACTACAACAAACATTACTAACTAATTCTGTCACATGTATATCGTTTTATTTCAAGTAGGATGAATTGCAAAGTGATGAGATTAATATAGTCAAGAATGCCATGAATGTGGTGAATTCGACCATTTTCATGGTTATTGTAACCATTACATGCAATTGTCATCTTGACCATGATTTTATTGTTGGTACAGCGATGATTTTTTTTTCAGAGAACCCTGATAAAAAAATACCTTAAACGAACGATATCACAGATCCTCCAACCATTTCTTTAATAGTTTGGATGATACCCCAAATAGGTCGTTAAGAGAAATAACCATACGAAATTTATTAGGGAAGTCCCCAGTAATGGTATAGTTGACAATCGAACTTTTCTCTGTGTAGTCCGCAACGTACGCAGCCAAGATAACCGGTAAGTTGAGTATAGTCCGGTTTTAGCGGTTTTTATTTGCACCCTGCTGCCAACAACGAGAAAAAAAAATTCAAGCTTTTTCTAGCTGATTTCGAAGTAAGCATGTTCAGCATTTACATCCGGTTTCTGCTCACAGTCGTTATTCAGTTTCCAACGCTACGCCTCAACGGTTGAGTTTTTCGAAATGTGAAAAAAAATTTCAATTTCCGTGCCAAAGTACAGTGAAAGAATTTTTCATAGCGATTTTTCCCGTTTAAATACCGACGACCCGAGATGTTTCGGCCCCAGCGTTCTTCGAAATTTCGCAACTACAACAACAACGCACGTCAGTATGCGCGCCCACCGCGTCCTCCGCCGGCGCCATTTTCGCCATGGGATTGCAACCCGTGGATTAACTTCGGGCCGGTTCCACCGGGTATGGTCCCCTACCCGCCTTATGAGCCCCAGGGAAACCATGAGATGTTCAATGTAAGTAGAATTTACTCCCCAAAGTTACGACCTTTCCCGGTTTATTTGATCGGTAAAAATTCAAATTGAAGTTCAAATTTGCTCTATCGTGAAGTTGCATTCTTCATTATACTTAACAATTGGACAATCGTGGCTTGTTCGGTCGAATTTTAAATTCGGTAAAGAATTAGTAATTAGTCACATTTTGCGCGCCGTTCTTTGATTTTTGTAACGAAATCGCCGCGAAGAGATTACATGGCGGCTTATGGGAGTGCTCAAACCGACGCGATGCATTTTTTTTTAATCGCGTCGGTTTGTGCGCTCCCACAAGCCGCCATGTAATCTCATCGCGACGATTTTTTCGCTGCGCCGGCGGCCTAAAAAAACGCTGCAGTTTCGGGAGGCCTTTGAAAAGGTGCGTCGTGTGTTTTGGTCGAAATAATCTTTTGAATCCTTCAATCCGGTAATGCCGTTAGATGCCGCCACCAGGGCCACCTCTGCCGGTGTTCGTTAATTACGCCATGCATGACCCTTACATGATGCCGCAATTGTATCAACCTCCGATCCCGCAATCGCATCAACCTCCGATCCCGCATACTCTCCAACCCCCGATGCCCGTTCACGATATGCCCGATCAAGCGCCACCGCTAGACCAATATCAGTCATTTCCGGTTCCGCAGTTCCAGCCCGCGATGATGCCACCTCCTCTACAATACTTTCCTCATTTGATGACCGCGCCGGTAGCAGCCCCGTATCCTTTTATAAATCTGAAACCACAACGTCGTCCTCGAGCTATCCCCATCATCGATCCGCATACGCACGAAGATATCCTTCTAAAAATTTACAACGATTTTACGTACCCCCCGCCACCGTCTTCACCTGAGGATAAACAAAGATTTCTTCCAAACGTAAGCTTTAGACATTTCATTGAAATAGGTGAAACTGTACTCAATTATATTTCGTTCGCTTATCACTAGGAAACTCCAATGAATGAACATTCGGAACAGCTGGAATGGTCTGACGCAGAACCAACTTCAGCGGAGCAACAGGTGAGGCAATTAGTGGGAGTTTTGTAACTAAACTGGACATTTCGGAAGCATGATTTTATGTCCGGAGCAATTCGCGATTAGGGCGTACATGCAAAATATAAACAAAATGTTTTTTCAATGCAGTACATAATTACTACCACTAAATAATGAGTTTTGACCTTTTTGTCCTGGTAAAGCTTTAATTTTATTCACATTAAATATGGTTTTTTGAAAAGGGCGTAGAGTTATTTCGTATTCAAAACAATTCACTCTGCGATTTACGCCATATTGATTGTTGACAAAGTGAAAGGCGTAATTTAAATCAAAACATAAACATGGCGTAAAGTAAAAGGCGATACTGACAAAAAATCAAAACAACGGCGAAAAGTAAAAAGGCGATACTGATAAAATAACAAAACAATGGCGAAAAGTGGAGGCCGAAACCTATCAAAATGTCAACAATAGGCGAATAGTATAGGGCGATACTTTTTTCTTATTTCCAGTACTTGTGTGGGCCAACATTGAAAATGGCGTAATCAAACATCCCTAGTATTGACAGGCGAATATTAAAAAATTGCAAATTTCAATGAATAACGAACGAATTTCCATCAGTATTATATATGAATCAGAAGCTAGCTTTGTTCTCTGTCTGTATGCTAGATTGTATTTGAATTTATTCGTTAATTTGTAAATTACGGTTTGAAATTCCTACTTGCAATATTACAATCATCATTTCCCTTTTGTTTACATTCTGCATGTTCGCCCTAATCGCAAATTGCTCCGGATATAACTATTACAAACGAATTTTACATTCAATGAAGTTGTCCTGTAAGAATTGGGCCTATTATTAGTATCATTTCCGAGTCCGATTATGCTTATTCTGCGTCCAATTTTCACAGCTCCCGCCACCAACAAACGTAAATTCGTTTGTGATGAATGAAACAAATATTAGGTCCGAACGGACGCATCAGAAAGAGCAGATACAGAGAGCCGACACCACTTGCAGAGAGGTGAGCATGCGAGCAAGGAGACGTCCCGGAGAAAAAGAGCATCACGGAACAAAGCCAAGATAATAGCAGAAAACCGAGCCACCACGGAACAAAGCCAACGATAATAGCAGAAAACCGAGCACTCACCAAACAAGTGGAATAGGAAAATTGGAATAGGAAAATGGGTGAATAGGAAAAGGAAAGAAAATAGAGATTGAAAACGAGCATTAAGACAAGAGCCCCAGGAGGACGAGAACTCGAAGAACAAATCCCAGAAGAGTTTTTTTCGTACTCAGTTAATAGGCGGTACAGAAGATCTCGGCTTCGGCCTTTCCTACCAGCTATTCCGGAGGAACCAGCAGTGATTTCACAGTGGTGTTCCAATGTTATGGCGTCGGAAGTGAAAGAGGAAAAGGCAGCATCGCCGATTGGTATCGCTTTTGTATTTTCCTTCTATTTTTGAACTCAACTACAGCTGGGGAAGACACTTCAGAAAAATCCGTTTGAACTTGAATCGTTGTTTTTTTTTTCTGGTTGGGTGAGTGGTTATTGTCGTCTGGGTATTTTCCTCCTGTCCTACCAAAACTAATGCTGGTCAATTCGCAACGATAAGCTGCTCCGACACCGTCATCATCGGTGGGACTACAAGCTGCCTGTTCTTCATTGAGTTGGATACGTATTCAGCTTATATTCAAGTTCAAACGGATCTTGCTGAAATATCTTCCTCAGCTGTAGATTGAGTTAGATCAATCGTATGAGACCGATGAATCTTTTCAACACCAGAACCGGCCCCACCCCTAAGTTCAATCAATCGTATGAGGCCGATCAAGTGATGGCAGTTATCGGTAACGCGAGGGAGAGCAAATATCGTAGGAAATGCGCGAAGAAATCCCTTGCAAAAATCTATCCGGCAGCCGAATCATCGTCGTCGTCGGTAGATAAAATATTAGAACCGAAACTACGGCCAATTGTACAGCAATAGCGGGTTAACGATCAGTGGGCACCTAATTCACCCCGTGGCGGAGGAATTAGCTTCGGTAGTGCTCTTGAAACTGTTTCCTCCGCCGCACTCTGTGGTAGTTAATCGATTGCATCGATTGATTATCGAAATTACAATTATTAGATTGAACTCTGGGGATGAGATCGGTTCTGGTGTTGAAAAAGATTCATCGATTTCATACGATTGATCGAACTCAACTACAGCTGGCGATGGGATCGGTTTTGGTGTCGAAGATGAGTCATCGGTCTCATACGATTGATCGGACTCAACAACAGCTGAGGAAGATATTTCTGCAAGATCCCATTAAACTTGAATCGTTGGCGGCTCTGTTATTGCATGCGTCGTTTTTTTCTGGTTGCGTGAGTGGTTATTGTCGCTCATGTATATTTCTCTAGTTTTACCAAAACTATCGCGGGTCAGTTCTCAACGATAAGCTGCTCCGGGACCTTCATCATCGGTGAGACTACTAGCTGTCTGTTCTTCATTGAGTTGGATACGTATCCAGCTCATTGTTCAGAATCGACTAGCGATGGTTTGGTAAAACAGGAGAAGAATACATAAGCCACAATAACCACTCACCCAACCAGAAAAAAAAACGACGATTCAAGTGTAATGGGATCTTGCTGAAATATCTTCCCCAGCTGTAGTTGAGTCCGATCAATCGTATGAGACCTTTGAATCTCTTCGACACCAGAACCGATCCCATCGCCAGCTGTACTTGAGTTCAACCAATCGCTTGAGACCGATGAATCGTTTTCAACACCAGAACCGATCTCATCCCCAGATTCCGATCAATCGTATGACGCCGATGAATCGTCGTCGACACCAGAGCCGGTTCTATCCCCACAGGATCAACTGATGGCAGTAATCGGTAACGCGAAGGAGAGCAAATATCGTAGGAAATGCGCGAAGAAAGCGCTTGCAAGAATCCTTCCGGCAGCGCAATCATCATCGTCGTCGTCGGTAAAATATATCAGAACCGAATCTACCGGTAATTGTACAGTAGCAGCTGGTTAACGATCAGTGGGCATTTGTTTCACTCCGTGGCGGAGGAATTAGCTTCAGTAGTGCCCTTGAAACTGTTTCCTCCGCCGAACTGGGATCGTCAATCGATTGCATCTGTACAATTATCGATAGTCTCTGTACTAATGTGTATTCCAATAAATTTACAGCAAGAAGATGCAGCTCGGTTCCGTAAATTGGGAGCGACCTTCGAACGGGTCAGAACTGTCAGAATTCAGAGGGGACGTCAAGTGAGCTCCTCAGCAATTAGCTTGGACAACTGTCGCGGGAAAGAACAATCATTACCGGCAAAAGGTGTTACTCCCAATCCCAAGAAGGTAAGAACACCTAAGAAAGCGCCGACAAGTGAGATGAGCAGTAACATGAAAGAACAGGGTTATAGCCCAAAACTAAAAACCAGTAAGATAATAGTGATAAGTATTATTAATACGGGCTGGTAGCAGGTTAATAATTCGATTCTGACGTGTTACAAAAGCAAGATTAACTGAAATGTGATTCATAAGTGGAATAAAATAGCCATTTTTGAATAATATGATAAGAATATGTTAGCATGATTGATTTAAGCATCAAAGCCAAATACATACGATGAACAAAATGATTGAACATTTCACATCGAATTTGATCCGAATTCGCAACGAAGAGGTATGGGAGCCAACACAGGCACAATAATCAGTTAATTTTTCACATCACATCACAACAATGAGTTAGACATGACTTCAACCAACGGGACATTAATTTTAGGCATTATTACGGTTCTCATTTCACCCCCCGCATAACGAAAAACAATTTGCTATATACTCAACACTCTATTTCGAATGTAAGATATATTATCACTTTTTACATTCACCACACAACCTCTACATTATCACATAATGTTAATGTATGCCATATTGTCATAGAAAGGTGTTTTATTGTTTGCACTCGGTCTGGTATATAATATATTATATACTATAACTTTTTTTGCATAGAGTAGTACAGCAATAATTTTGTTCTTGGAAAATTGCCATTTTTTTATGGTAACCTAACTTAACCGCCTATTCAGCATATTGTTATTTGGCATTTTACCATCTGACTGATTGTTAAAACTATAAAGGAGATAGTTTATAGTTGTCAACTAAGGGTAAATGCCGAGAGCCACTTTGTTTCTTGACTGGTCGTAAGATTGTGCTTCTGAGCGAGATAAAGCGCTATAACCTTGGCAAATTATTGCCAGACTTTTGGTTCAAATGCCAAAAGTTCACCCACAGGCAAAAGGAGCA
Organism: Aedes koreicus; assembly: GCA_024533555.2. Classification (NCBI taxonomy): domain Eukaryota; kingdom Metazoa; phylum Arthropoda; class Insecta; order Diptera; family Culicidae; genus Aedes; species Aedes koreicus. Next base: position 156,881 of record JAHHFK020004245.1, read on the forward strand.
TAAACTAATCTTTCTAGCATCTATGCTCCCAACGATAAATACAAATTATCACATTATTTAACTCTATATGGAGGCGTTTGGTACGGGAGGTCCACGCTTTCTGCCTTCCCTTGATTCGGGGTAGTAGAGCGATTTCAGACACTCTTTCTGGAATCGTTCTATTTCTTGGAATCCTCTCTGCGGCACACACTACGCAGTTGGCCTGGCCGATGACAAGAAAAATGATGCATTCCAGAAGACGTCATTTTCCAGGATGCTTTCAAGAATTGGCTGCGTTAGTGTGAGATTAGATTAGATTAGACTGGTCGTAAGATTGTGCTTCTTTTATCTTTTGTCCATTCCTCGATAATGCATAGCTACCGAGCAGAAGACAGAAAAGTGTATAAGGGCAAGGCATGCAGGATTGTTTTCGATTTCGATGGAAAGCGGTAGAAAATATAGATCGCAATCAAAAACTGCAATTTGAAAACATTCGCCCGCAGCCCCGGAAACGGTTCCGAAATTTGTTTCACAGAGGGCGGGTGAAGTGAGAAAAGTCACCTGCAGTGACGTGACTCTTCTGGGTAAATCAAATGGAGAGTCACGTCACTGCAGGTGACTTTTCTCACTTCACCAAGTGACAAACGTCACTTAGACTCTGGGAATAACCCTCACATTGTACGGAATCGGCCGTATGCACAATGTTTTCGCAACCGAAGCAGAGTCACGGTAAAGTGTACGACAACGACGACCAGTGTGTTTACATTGAAGGTTAGAAATTAACATAAGAGTCTATAGCAGAAGCCAGAGTTGTTTGTGGATTTATCGAAATATTTACGTACCCTGTCTAGTAGCCATCGTGTAAAGTTAGAGATCATAAGCGAGTTTATTTTTCTCATTGATTCTGTTTGCTGCAACCAGAACCGTGCCAAAGTGAATTTTGATTAGGGGGTTTATTACGGTTTTCACCTTCACTATCACTTTCACTTCACTTACACATCACCTCACATTTTTTCTGCTATTACTGGTATCACCGTGATCAAAAATGAACTCCGTGAGGTGGAAGTGATAGTGAAGTGAAAATCGTAGTAGCCCTCAGAATATCTATGGTTTGCGTCACTTTTTTCGGTGGCGTGATGGTGCCGTGGCAACCATAATAACACCGAGTTCATTCGAATCGCCACCTCGGATGAACTATTTCATATTTTTTCACTTGGGTGACATTCGTAATAAGGTTTTTTGTTTTCACTTCGTTTTCACCGTGAAGTGAAAACCGTAATAAGCCCCTAGGTGTGCAGGCTGAATTTGTAAATTAATCGGTGCAAGAAGAGTGTATTAGACGCAGATATCATGTTACTACCGGAAGGTTTCCGACACTTCGGCGACGGCCGGCTTGATGTGGACTAGTGCCGACTGCAGCAGCTGCGTGTCCAGAAGAACTTGGCCGAGATCTTGGACATCGAGGAGAGCTGGTTTGCAAAGCAACAAATAGGGGCTTATTACGGTTTTCACCTTCACTATCACTTTCACTTCACTTGCATATCACCTCAATTTTTTTATGCTATTACTGGTATCACCGTGATTAAAAATGAACTCCGTGAGAAGGAAGTGATAGCGAAGGGAAAATCGTAGTAGCCCTCAGAAAATCTAAGGGTTGCGTCACTTTCTTCGGTGGCGTGATGGTGCCGTGGCAACCATAATAACACCGAGTTCGTTCGAATCGTCACCTCGGATGAACTTTTCCATATTTTTTCACTTGGGTGACATTCGTAATAAGGTTTTTTGTTTGCACTTCGTTTTCACCGGGAAGTGAAAACCGTAATAAGCCCCATAATTTATTTCTACCAAATTTTGAAGACAATATCTAATATCCTGTTTTACTTGGTCTATTTTGTTTGGTTTTGTTTTTCGTTATGCTTGCCTCTTTTCAGTCACATTGGAGCGGTCCATTGCTTTTGGCGGATAGCGCTTGTTACATACTTTCAGCGTATCGTAAACCAAAACGAATCCTGCTGTTAACCTTTCCTTAACTATCCAACATCCCAGTGATTTCTTGTGGAAGTGCAGAGGATTTCTCGGCTTCCTTCAAAGCGAGTATCATGTCAACACGTTCCTTCCAATTCCCTACTTGACCAGCATTCGGGCACGGCCGGCGCCGTTATTGTTTTTATAATGGGTCACTAGTTTGTACACATTGAAGATGTATGTTAGTCCCAAACATCATTTCAAGACAAAATCGTCAAAAGGTCGAAAGTAACAATTGTAAACAATGACTTGAAATGCCAGGTTGCTAACATCTATATCCACTACCGACGGGAAGGGAATAATGTTCTGTTACTTCTGTATCTGTTTCTGGTGCTATTTTGTTTGTGGGAGCAAGCAGATCCCAGAAAAATACGCTAGAAGTCATTGTTTACAAAAGTTACTTTCGACCTTTTGACTATTTTGTCTACACACTTAGCAAATTTTACAGTATTCGGTAATTTTTTACCGAACTTTCAACAGCTGAACGTTCGGTAATCTGTTCGGTAATTAAATCAATTACCGAACGTTCGGTACTAAAATTTTTTGATGAACTGTCAAAAACTACCGTACAGTTCAGTAATGGAAGATTTGATGATCTGTCAAAAAATACCGTACAGTTCGGTATTTTGTGTAGTCTGGTATCGAACCGTTTCGGTATTTTTTTTTATCGTTAAACACCAAAATATTCGGATGTCATTGGTTTATAAATATATTAAACAAAACTATATTTGTTGTTATTCCGACCGGGACTGTGAGGTCTTTCCAGCATATGGCGCAGTCAACGAAATACTACGAACGATGAGTGTCGGCTGCATCGGATGCTGGTCAGTGAAGTTGTCTTCTACCTGTAGATGGATACAATGTAGCAAATATATGTTGCATGTGTATCATTTAGAATAAAAATCCCATTTTACATCGAACCTACTGATTGTTTAGCGTGTAATCAGCACATTTGAAATAGCCGGATGAAAGCTCTAATATACGCTGGTTTATTTTCTACATACATACATGGAATAATTAAATATCCAAACCACCTTCTGGACAACCGATCACTGGAATCACGAGACTTCATAGAAAATGGCTGACAGTTTGACAATTAATAATACTTTACCGGGCTTCGGTGATTCAGAGTTCGTTTTACGTTTTGTTCGGTGTGCTTACCGTATTCAGTGATTGTTTGTTTTTACCGTATGGATTGTATTTTTTTTTCCCATGTATGGTGATTAAAATATTCAAAAAAAAAGGTTTGGTTGAAGTGTTTTAAAATAATGGTGAATTTTTTTATATAAGTAAAAAAAAAATAGTAAATTGTTTTTTTTGAAGAGATTTTTCGGTTTTTTTTTTCAGCAAAGAAAAATAAAATTTAGTGTGTAGATCTGTTGGTTCTTTGTGTAAATAAAGCTGATCTGGCAATACGGAATTGCATCCGTGGGCGGTCAATAATGCTCATGCTCAACTATAAGGGTAAATGCCGTTACAATAACGGAAACGGTCGTCAACAATAAGGGAAATGGCCCAGGAATGGTTTGTGATAATGCGGGCCGTGACACCCGTTTTGATTTAATTCGCATTTGATTTGTATGTGGGTTTTTTCACCGTGAAGTGACACACGCAATAAGGCCCAATAACTTTCTAGCAATTTTTTTTAACTGTATGGAATTGGTCAGTATCGAAGATGTTGTGCTCTTTATTATTACCACTTACTTTGCTTAGACAGCTCGAAAAACCATTTTTCACGAGCGCCGTCTACGACATTTCTAGACTAACATTTGAAAAGGGTGGATGAGCCAAAATCTAAACAAATCATTTTTGTATTATATTTTGATTGAAAAATTTCAGAACAACTAATTTACCTTGACACTGACATTAAAATCATTTATTCCCTTTTTAAAAAAAAAAAAAAAATTTTTGGCTTCTTCGTGTTTTTTATTTTTTTTGTTTTTTTGTCGCTTCCCCGTTTTTTTTTTTTGTTTTAAAAATCTTGTTTTAATATTTGGCACACACATTTTTTTATATTTATTATATATTTTTCTTGTTTTGTGTTATTTATTTTTTTATTTTTTTTGTGTGTATAAATATCTTTTTTTTAAAAAAAAAAAAAAAACAAAAAAAAAAATCTCTTCGCCGCTTTTTTTTTTTGTTCTTGGGGTGTTTTTTTTTTTTTTTGATTGTTGTTACGCCGTCGATAGTTTTTACTTCGCGTTGATGAAAACAAATTTATTTATTAATTTATTAATTTATTACGAAATTTATGACCGTTGTTCAGATCAACTCAGATTTCGTAACGGAAAAACATGTTTTCCTCCTCTGTGTAGACAGCTGGAAAATTATAAACGCCGTTTATCAGCCTTAGCTAGGCAAGAATATTTGCGCATTTCTCAATTTCTCTTCCGTTTCCTCTGCGGTCACCTAAACCATAATTGATCCAGTCCTCAGGACTCCTCATTCGAAGTCACAGCTTTCCATCGCGTTGTCTATGTCCATGACTTTAAAAACACGAAGAATGATTAGTAATTTCCATTTAATTCCAACTACCTTTATTGCTTATCTTGACAGATACGCGTATTTCGTCTACAATGTGCAGACTTCTTCAGTGTCGTGTACTAATACTCGACTGAGTATTAGTACACGACACTGAAGAAGTCTGCACATTGTAGACGAAATACGCGTATCTGTCAAGATACGCAATAAAGGTAGTTGGAATTAAATGGAAATTATTAATCATTTTTCTTATTTTCTAGTTAAAGGTATTCCACTAAACAGCTAACACTCTCCATAATTTAAAAAAACGATTAAGAATCCGCTTTCATTAGTAATAAGAAAATTGTTATTCGATAAATTCTTTTTGTTTTTGGATACTGTTAAATAATATTTTGTTTAGAGAAAATTTATTTTTAAAAAGGATCCTTTTTTGGAGCGTAGGCGTAATAACAAACAAGATGCCAGAATGTCATAATTTAACGGCGAGTTTCCACTACTGGCAGTTTAACAGGCGAAAAACCTAAGGCGTAATAACACTCTAAAAATAAACAGGGCGTATTTTGGTTTTTATCAATTGTTAACTCAATAAAACATATTTCTACATATATTGTGTGAAAAGGTTAAGCACTGCATTATTATATAAGATGTGAGCATAATAAATGGTTTATTGGAGCTTTCTATGGAAAATAGGATTTGATTTTCGTATTCCAATCTTTGCCTCCAGTTTTCTCGGTTTCGTGATTTTGGAATACTGCCCTTTTCAAATGTTAGTCTAGATTTAACCTCACTGTTGCTTTACCTGGATTCCTCTGGGGGGGGAAGGAAAGGGGGGGCAGGGGGTAGGGGGGGGGGGCTTTGTGTCTGTGGGGCTACTTTGGTGTTAGGTGGGGGAATTGGGTGGGGGGCTTTTTTTTTGTGGGGGGGGGGGGGTGGGGGGGGGGGGTTGGGGGGGGGGTGTAAAAAGGGTAAAGAAGATAGGGGGGGGAGGGTGGGAACCGCAGTAGAAACTACCATTTCGAGGGTTAAATTAAGCGCAAACACCAACCATTTTCACCTGACTATAAATGCGTTTGATTTTACCATGCCTGCGATTAGATCGACCATTGTGCGGTTGATTGTTGATATCAATATGAGGTCTGTCAAATATACCACAAATGTTGAATGGTAGTTTTAAAGATAGGCATAGTGGGGTAAAATGGTAGTTTTTACAATAGACACGACCGAATAGATAGACCGGACAACAATTATCTTATGCAGCCAAACGGACTGTCAACTTTTTACTCACTTTAAAGGAGCAAGTATTGTGATCAAGTATTGTTTTGATAAAAGTTTTTATGAACAAATAGGGGATTTTCTACTTCCATATTCAGTAAATTTAAGTATTTTCGGTGTATTATTTACTGCCGTTTGGATTACTAAAAAGGAACAAAACTCTTTCTCTACACAGTGCTGAGCATAGGACCACCATATCAACGTGTATTTCACAGCACTGTCAATTATCGTTTTTACAAATGATACATTAAGTTCCGAAATTGTAATACAAACCATTTTAGCTGTTGTTGAGGCTACGGCTACATTATTTGAGGTTATTACGAGTACCAGAAAATGGCCAGCGGAAAGACTTGAAGTTTATACCGGAAAACCTCTTGCAGCCTGCTGGCCCTCCCCTGATAAAAATTTACCTTAAACGAACGATATCATAAATCCTCCAACCATTTCTCTAATGGTTTGGATGATACCTTAAATAGGTCGTTAAGAAAAATAACCATACGAAATTTATCAGGGTCAGCATCGGATGATACTTGAACCACAGACTTTGTCTGTGCTTGAACGCAATTTACGATGAACTGCATCAGGACCCGACTTACAAGTGCAACGTGCCATAGCGCATTAAAAACTTTGATCAAAACTAGTGAAGAACATCAATCAAACAAAATTCAAACAACAGAATCTATGTAAACTTTGGATATGCTATGAGCTTGATAATGAGGTAATTTGTGTTTGAGCTTTTAATCACTGCATTCGAGCACTTTAAATGACGTTATTCTATCACTCGAATTTTGAAATGAATACCTTCAAACGGAATCAAAACAAACTACCAACATCGAAACCGATTTTTTTTAGCCTATTGCGCTGTTTACTTCAAGTTTGTACAAATAAAAGTGGGGCCAGATCAATTGCTCAAATTTATGGCATTTTTCAGGGTTGGCAGATTGTATGATTTTGCGTTTTCCGGTCTATATACAGCAGGGACCTAGCGCACAGCGATTTTCTTGTAGCCAACATCTCTAACAACCAAACGTCAAAAGATTCATTGTTTGTAAACAATGCTGGTGTTCCTACCAGTAGTAACAAACGGCCAATTTCTTCACTCCCAACCAAATAAGTTGCGGATGCGTTGACGTTAAATTTGACAGTATAAACCTATTGGTTAAAACTGATTCAAATTTCAAACAAACGCTCGACCTCCTCACTAACGGCCAATTTCTTCACCTCCGCTTAACTCCTAAGGCCGATCCCACCGCTGTTCTACTTCGTATGGGCTGTTATAGTATACAACTAGAACTGAAACAAGTCATGCCCAATGCTGTGTTGCAGTTCTACTTTTCGAGCAAATGTTTGCAACCGATTTGCAACTGCTCGACAGCTCTGTTCTATTGCCACTGCGATTTGAAACACGGATGCAACATTGTTTTAAATTGGTTTTCTTTGTAGTTGTCTCAGCTGTTATGACTGATGATTGTTAAATTTGTGTTTTATGGTTTGTTTTGTAAGTGATTTTTGTAAACGCGAATTTATGAGCAAACTTCGGTACTCGACGTCAAAAAATACCGTACAGTTCGGTAATTTATGTAGTCTGTTACCGAACCGTTTCGTTATTATTTTTGTTTTTATCGTTTAACACTAAAATATTCGGATGTTAGTGATTTATTAAACAATATTATATTTGGTGTTATTTGTTAATTTACTTATTTATGCAATACGGCATACGTTAAGAAGGGACCACGAACGACGCATGTTGGCTGCATCGGATGCTGCACACTCAGATTTTTTTTTACAGAAATCTCAGAATTTTACCGAATTCTCAACAGCTGAACGTTCGGTAAAATTTCAGGTCAGTGAAGTTGTCTTCTATCTGTAGATGGATACAATGAAGAAAATATATTTTGGATGCTGCTGGTTTACCTGCTCGATCGCCGTTGATTTCGGGTTTCGGCCACGAGATGAAAACTTTCTAAATCACCTTCTGGAACACACCGATCATTGGAACCATGAGACTTCATAGAATATGCTGTCGGACATTTGACAGTTAATAATACTTTACCGGGCTTCGGTAATTCAGAGTTCGTTTTTCGGTAAAGTGCATACCTTATTCAGTGATTGTTCGTTTTTACGGTATGAATTGTATTTTATTTCTACCGAAGACGGTAAATAGAATACAACATAACAGATAGTTCGGTAAAGTGTTACAAAATTACGGTAACATTATTTATGTTTACCGAAAAATCGGTAATATTTTATGTTAATCGAAATATTTCGTCAATTTTTTTTACCGAACAGCAAAATTGAATTTAAGTGTGTACACATTTAGAAAATTTTACAGTATTCGGTAATTTTTTACCGAACTTTTAACAGCTGAACGTTCGGTAATCCGATTTAACGGATTTCGGTAAAATTTGACAAGTTCCGGTAATTTTCCGGTAAATTACCGAATTCTGTAAAATTTTCTAAGTGTGTACTTTTCAGTTTCAGTAAACGGAATTTAACATGGGATTGAGATACAAAAAGAAATTTTGTTTGAAGACGATACTAACCTAAAGGTGAAACTGGAGGGAGTCCTTTTTCCATATGATTTTTAGGTTAGCTTAATTATCACTTCGCGATTTTTGAGACTCAAAATCACAAACAAAACAATACAAACAACGCTCAAATTGCTAAACAATGGTTGCTCCAGTGCAGCAAACGATTCTTGTAAATTTTACGCCTTAAGTCCTAATAGTACTTGAGGCGGTGCTCAGAAAACTTCGAAGTGATAGGGACTCGATCCCGTATGTCCTTAACATTAGCTAATGTATAATCCATAAACAACGATCTGTACATTTGCCTGAAGCTATCAATGCTTCAAAGTATTTTATTTCAATAGAGTTTTTTGTAATCATTTACCGCTTATTCCAAACTTTTACCGGCACAGTAAATGCTACTTTTTTCTTCTACCGAAAGCCACCATAAAATAATAATTATGTACTAAAAAGACCATTATCCGCCAACATAGCCTCGTTGCTGTAGGTCGAGCAGATACAGTAAAATCTAAAAAAAAAAATATGCCTCCACTCGACACGGCCCTCTCAACTCCCCTCAACGCGAAATATAACATAATATTCATTGTTGTATGAATAGCTAATTTCATCGGCCGGAAGTAGCTATTTATGCGCACATTCATACCCGCCCGACTCTTCTCTCCTTCCCACTCTGCCACCGTCACGGTTTCATTTTCAAGTTCGAACGGGGTAACTGCATTTGAAGAGGAAAAAAGGAGTTTTCGTCCTATTCGACTCCTCCCCTCGCAGCGCTTTGTAACTTTATAATGATGAAGTCCCATCATATTGCCGCCGCCGCTCTGTTATTTCCTCACGACTCGACTCTCAATCAAATCTAGTTCGGAACCGTTTCCTCGCAGGGTTAATTGCCGGGTTTCGACGATCTTGTGATTCCGGCGAACCGAACCGTATTAGTTACATGAAGAAGTGCTTTTTTTCAAATAGGGTTCTCGCCTCAAATCAGCAGGACCCATTGCTCGCTGCATCGCAGCAAGAGGTGTCGCAACGAGTACAACAATTAGCATACTTTCATGCGTAGAAGTGAGCCGTGACGAATCACGCTGATTAGCACCTTTTAACATTGAAAGGAAAAATTTCACACTCGATTCAACGCCGCCCTAGTCCGCGTTTGGATCTATCCGGACAGTTACAGACATTTCGGGTTTGGATTTTCCGAGCGAACAAACAGTCTAATGGCTCGCGCCTGTTGAGGTTCTAGGCTGCGAATTCGGTGTCTGTCAGAGAGTGACATAATCCACTTAATACTTTAATTGACTGCGACGATGAACTGGCCGAGTATGTTTGTATGCATATTACCACCCCTCTCCGTTGAAATTCCTTTCCAGGATTAGAATTCCGGAAAAAGTGCCAGCTGAAACAGCTATCCCATCCGAGAACCATCCTCATCCATTCAGACTCAAAAGCCGGTTACATTTCTTGTTGCCGACACTCCGGGTTCGGATCTTTTGTCATCAAGTTAATCTACTTAGAGCGTAACCTCAACGCATATCCAGCCGACAGAGGAACCAGGAAATTGGATCAGCAAAACAACGTTTGAAATTTCGAACCACCATCTGCATGTTTGGCATTAATTTTGCTGCCTCTTTTCAGTTGTTCAGTTGAGGGATAAAAAACTGTTTCTGCTCTTTCCTGTGCGCACCGTTTCCGCTTCGGGACAGGCGCAGGATCATATAAATTACTGTTATTATAATTGCATTATTGTGATTGGAAAACCCTCCCAGGTCGTTTCACTTAACTGTCTATGGGCACGAGTTTTTTTTTTGTGCGTGTGTTACCTATCTTCCAACATTAGGGAACAGATAACGGTTGTTTGACAGAGTCTTGTCCGCTATCAGGAATTCTCTGGAGGGTGTGTTACGTGATGGGTAGATGCGTAGGTCGGTAGCATGTTTCAAATTATTTCCTCTTCATCGTGGGTCTGGTCTTCTTCCTTACGTGCTTCTGGTCGTTCATCAGAAGGCAAAAAATCCCGAAACTTTCGTTGGTTCGCTCGAGCTGTCTGTGGTATGTAAACGTGGAAGCTCGCTCATAAGAATGGCTTTCTAACGTGTTTCATGTGTGCCCATAAATTAACTTTTAGAGCCTATTGTGTTCCACTTCGCCTGCATCTGTGCCTCTTACGTCCTTTTTATTCGTACATCCACCCTCCTCGCAGAGTTCACCTACACTTTTGACACTCGTGCCCATCATCGTCATCGCCGCTGCCGCCACCGAAAGAGGTTTGTCATCACGTTCGTTTGCCCCGTTCTGTCGACGACAACCGCCTTTCGGCGAGCCATACAAGTTGTATAATGTAATACCGTCTTTGGTGCGCGGGTGGAGTGTTTCGTTGGACTAAGGTTTATGCTGCAATGCACACACGTGTGATTGATAGCAATGCGAAAAAAAGTTGGAATTTTCCGAGCCGGCCGTTAAAAAATCGGCAAGCCGCAGTAGGCGGATGTTGTTTTATTGGCATCAGGACGAAGTAAACATTGAACAAATACAGCGACTGTCATGGAAACCGCGTTAGTTTTTTCTTCGCTTCTAATGTTTGGCGACGAGGGTGGTTATGTAGATATCGTTACAAGCGAATAAGTCATGAGTTGAGTTGGCCAAAAAATAAGTTATAAAACTTTCATTTTAATGGGGAACATGATTCATGTCTCTCTAGGGTCTAAAACAAATTGGGTTCTTCTGGCTTTTCTTTATGCTTCTATAGCGGGCGTTTTTCTGGCTCTCAACTAAGTGTTTAGTTGCACTTCCCAAATTTTGATTATGCATGCATTTTCCAAAAAAAAAAAAATATATATGCATGTACAGTGCTGGACAAAATAAATCATACACATAGATTTTGATCACTTCCTTCGATATCTCAGCTGATTTAAATGGTAGAGGGTAAGGTCCTGCCTTGGCTCAGTCGGTAAAGGCGCGGCTACAAAGCAACACCATGCTGAAGGTGGTAGCAACACCATGCGCCTCCCTGGGCATAGGGTATGATTGTACTTGCCACACACAATCATACTAATGCAAAAATGGTACCTGGCATCGAAAGCTCTTAATTAATAACTGTGGAAGTGCATTTAGAACACTAAGGGCATCTTCAACGGCGGTCCAAATCGTGATTGGATTTATTTGTTTAGACAAAAACATCGCTGCACCGGTGTTGTAATACCGGATTTATTTTGCATCATTCTAAAACTGGTATATGTTTTGAATAGATTAAAACATATGCAGCAATTTGAAACAAGAAAAATACCGAACTGAGTGAGACTAAACTCACTCTACCGAGAGAAAATCACGAGAACCTCCGCTTGCATTGCTTATATGTATATGTAAGACACTCTACCACATCCCCCTTTTACTCAAGATAATATGATTTATTTTAATTAATTTTGATTATATATTAAGGGCATCTGCAATCCTGATGGATATTTTGATCTAAAATTGATCCGTTTCAAAAATTTAGATCTTCATATTTTAGATCAAATTAAGCAATCTTGCACCGCTGATCTATTTACTTTGATCTATATGCAAAAAAGCAAACGGCAACCCGGTCAAACGAAAGGTCATTCCAAATGAATACACAGCGCTTGCTCAAGTTCAGCTTTCTACTGTTTTCCAGAATCGTTGTTCCGAATTAAATAAATTATCGATGTGCAAACGAATCATCCGCTTTCCTCCTGATGGTGCATCGAGAAGTACATTGTAATGCACGTTCCCAACCGCCTCGATGATGACTCCGGCCGGATTTGTGTACCTTCGCGAATTACGGTGACCCTGCTGCAATTTGTCGTGCTTTCCGCTTACCCATTTGATTGCGGATAAGACGGTGCGGTGCGGAAATGAATGATGCCCAGCTTCTCACAGAACGAACGAAATTCGTATCCGGTAAACTTATCCTATACAAAAAGTCAAGTTGATCGAAATTCAGAATGCGTGATTTAGTTTCGTTCGAAATAAATCCGACTCAACGGAATACAGAATACGGGTGATTCTCTAGAAGGTTAGTCAAACCACAAGCAGGACTGAAGCTTTGAGAACTTCCTATTTTTTCTTAAGGGTTTTGATTTCTTTCGATTTTTAAAAAACAAGATTTCGGGGGGGGGGGGGGGAAATTTTTATTAAAAAAATGACCGAAGGAGGGAGTTGTTCGACTTTTTTTATAAAAATTATGGGAAAATTCCCGGTTGGGGGGGGGGGGGTGGAGTGTTAAAGGATGCCCAGAGGGAAGGGGGGGGGGGGTGGGGGGAAAAAAGAAAAAAAAACGACGGGGGGGAGGGGGTGTTGTTTTTTTTTTTCTTTTTTTTCTCAATTCAAGCCAAACATTGCATTAGGTCCTATGTAACATTTGTGTCAAATCGAGCAAAATTGGATTGAAAATTTCAATTTGTTTTTTAAATCGTAATTGCAACTTTATCAAGTATTCTTTAATTTTTGCATGGTTTTCAACGTAAAACGTCGTCAAGATTACAAAGAAAATGTTGGTTTTGAAGTTTACGATGATTCTAGTTGTGTTATTGATACATTTGTTACTTAGGACCTATTGCATTAACATTTGTAGATTGGATCTGTGAGATTGGTCTTCTGCCAAGTTAGAATGTACATTGGACGTTTTTGATTGCAATAAGAACTAATAGAATAACGTTCACATTAGCTTCCTTTTAGCTTTATTATTGTACTCTTTTACAGCCTCATCTTTGTAATTAGCAAACATTCAATTGAAAAGTAGTCTATTATATTAGAGAACCCCAACAACTGGCTATTTATTTATTCAATCGGATTATTGTAACATGTGCACTAGGTACGAGAAATACTTGTTCTTTAGCGTAAACGGGAATACTTTATAGGGTTAGTGTACAAACTATATGACCTGATGCAAGTTTTAGACCCACATATATAAATTGCTGGTTTACATATCACGATTTCCTAATGAATAAAAAATTAGCCAGATGTTGGAGTTCTCAAATATGATAGGCTAATGTTTGCTTATTGCAAGAATTAGAGGGTACAATTGTACAAAAACAAAGCTAATGGAGATCTAATGCAAACATTATTTTACTAGTGCATACCGCAATCACAATAGTCCAATGTACATTCTAACTTGTCAAAAGACCAATCTAACAGGTCCAATCCATAAATGCAAATGCAATAGGTCCTAAGTAACAAATGTATTAATTACACGCCTAGAATCACCCTTTACACAAAAGGCAACATTTTCTTTTTAATCCTGACGACGTTTTACGTTGAAAACCATACAAAAATTAAAGATTACACGATTGAGTTACAATTATGATTTGAAAAAAAAAATATTAAAATTTTCGGTCCTATTTTTTCGATTTGACACAAATTTTGCTTGAAGTAGTTGAATATTATCCATCCGAACGAAGAACTTTTTGCTTGTTTTCATTCTTTGAACAATCAGAACACGCGGTTTTAGAAGACAAAATGTAGGTCCTATGTACATCTGTCAAAATTTTAGACAAACATTGTACATTGGACAAGCGGCTGACAAAAGTCCCATGTACTGAGCCGTGCGATATCAGACGGAAGGTACATTGGACGTTTTGTTATCGTGTCGTATTTTCAATTTTTTTTTATCTTAAAGCATAATTTCAAAATGATTCAAAGAAAAGTAATGGCTTTCTATCCAAATCGATATTCAACTCGATTTTGTTTATATTGTTACTTAGGACCTAATGCAGTGTTTGGCTTGAATTGGCTTTTGACTGCATTGCCCAAATTGAAGTAAAAACGGTGAAATTGTTGAAGGGGAGCGTCCTTTAAAGGGGGATTGGGTTCGTTTCGTTGGTGGAAGAGAAAGGGAAGTTTGAAAAATATAATTAGGGAGGGGGTGTGTTTTTCGTTTTTTTTTTGTGTTTAATTTTTTTTTTGGGGGGGGGGGGTTTTTTTTGGCAATTCATGTATTGCTCGTTGTCATCATCTGCATCTTCATCGTCCTCCTCACCCCTCACCGACGCCAATCTGGGCAGAACCTTCCTAGGCAATCGATTTTTCCATTTTTTTTTCTTTTCTGATTTTTAATCCAATTCACTTTTCCTAACTTCATACTGGTAACTGCAGTTTGAACTTGAGCATTATTCACATCATCTTCGAGGTCCGCATTTAAGTTATCCGGAAATTATCAACGACATATTTTTCAGATCCACCTTTTGCTCGTCGATTTCATTTTGCTTATTTTAATTTTTCTGATGGCTTTGACACATAAACCCTTTTTCTTTTTTTTCAATAGCATTGTTGCCAGCACTACTACAGAAAATAGATCAAGGCAGAAAAAGTGATCCAAAACATGCATCATTTTGATCAATTTTTTTAGAAGATCCAAAAATTTAAATCAGATTGTGGTATAAAAGCCAATATAGAACGGCGCGGTGCAAGAATTTAGATCACTTCAGATCTAAATATTTAGATCTATACCAGTTTCCCATCGGGAATGGAGGTGCCCTAAGCATCAGTATTATAAATGTATGTTAAAATCAAACAAAGAAGGATACTTATCTTCATGGGCTAAACAAAGCCTTTGGTTTGGATGTCCTTCCTGAACGTCGTGGTAGTAGCTGATCAGCAACCGGAACAGTACTCCTGGAACTCGTGAATCTCTCGTTCGCTCTTGAGCCAATAGAAGCAGCTGGTGGTAAAGTGTTACCTGTATCTTCTTTCTGATTATCAATGTTGATGTGTACTGGATCAAGGTGTGAGGTGTTAGGGCATCTTCAGCGGCGGTCTATTTTTAGATCAACTTTATACCTGATTTGCATCAGCGAAACTTGAATAGAACAAGCTAAAATAGACCAACTGCGTTCCCCCCACCGGTGCTGTATTTCTTGTTGTTAAACCCACCAACACCTGTCATCCTGTCAATCATTCTACATCAGAGATCAGAAGTTTTTTTTTCAGAGAAAAGAGATTTTTCACAAACATTTTGCCATTGATTGGTTTGACCAAATAATATTTGATGCCAGTAGTGAGTCGTTAGCTGACGACAAGGAATACTTGTTCCTTCGTTTGCTGAAGGTGAGTGTGTGATTGTATGCATTTCGTTAAAACGATTTTAGATAATGCTGATTTGTAGTTTGGCAGCGGATAAACAAGAGTCGAAACGGAGAGGGTCACATCCTGAATGACGCCCCAACATCGACTGTGATTTCCGTTCCGGTCATCAGAAGCTGTTTTAGGACTACTTTTGCGACACGCAAACCTACAACGAGAAGCACTTTCTGCGTTTCCGCATGCCAAGGGTCAACTAGAGTCAACTAGAGGCTTCTCCAATATTTATCTGTATAAGCTATTTGCAAGTGCTTATCATGACCAATCTATCAATAAACCGATTGTTTGCTTTGAAGACTTCATTACGTTTCATTTCCGAGCAATCGAAATACTATTCGGAATCTTGGAACCTCCGTATTTCGATCTAGTCAGCGTTTTCCGGAAAATGCAGTGGCTGTAAAAAAGAACTAAGACAAGCATGCGTTATTTAGGAATGAAACGAAAAGGCATTTCACTACCACCGGGAGCAACTTAAGGTAATTATTAGCATCCGAGACGAGTAACACAACTTTTTGTCCGCCGCAGCAAACGCGGTTACTTTTCGGCTCACAAATATACTCAATCAAATTGAGTTATTGTTTAGTAAAAGCTGAAATTTTACTCAATAATTGGTATTATCAAATAGCGTGTAGTGTTTTGGAACGATATTTTTCTTGTTCCAAATTGCTGCAAGAATAGACCAAAACATATACCAGTTTTAAAATGATCCAAAATAGATCCAGTATAAAACAAAATTTACAACACCAGTGCAGCGATGTTTTTGCGTTTGGTCTAAAAAAATAAATCCAATCCACGATTTGGATCGCCGTTGAAGATGCCCTTACGGTCATATGTTTTTCCAGTTTCATTCGATTGAACAGTGGCGTTTGTTCCTTTTTTTGTTTAAAAGGGGGTTTTTTTTTTTGAAAGAGTGGGCAGAGTGTTTGTTGGGGGGAGGGTGTTTTGAGGGAGGGTGTGAGCAAGGGAGAGTCGGTTGGTTTGCCGTCCCGGGTTCCCCGTTTTTTTTCCGTTGTTGGGAGGGGGGGGGGGGGGGGGGGTTGTTTTAGGGGTTGTTTGGTGTGGGGTGGGGGGGGGGGGGGGGGGGGGTTTTTGTTGGTGTGGGGGGTGGGGTTTGTGTTGTATGTTTGTCTCCTCTCTGTGAGAGGGTTGGTTTTTTTTTTTTTTTTTGTGGGTTTTTTTTTGGCGTTTTCTTTTTGGGTGGGGTGTGGGGGGGGGGGGGTGGGAGATACTTTTTTTTGGGGCTCGCAAGAAACAAATTGTTTGGCGTTGTCTAACGTAATCGTCCTTGGTGGTCCCCAAACACGAAAAATACGTTTTAATCGTTTGATCGTTTCTTGAGCGGTTATTTTGCTCATGATTTACAACTCCATATAACGACTGTAGTAGTCTATGACCACAAGAACGTATTCCGCCGATGAAATTGGCCCAAGGAAATCGATTGCAATATCGACCCAAGGACGATCGCATCATCGGTTCCGGTGGATGAGGGAGTTGAACTAATCGACATCCTTCACAAGCTTCGCATGTATCAATGGCTGACTGGTCAATACCTGGCCACCAGCATCGTTCCCGCAAACGCCGTTTCATCAGAGACTGTCCTGGGTGCCCCTCGTGAGCTAACTGAAGCCTTCTTTGGCGTAAGCTTACGGGTATGACCAGTTTGGATCCACGCAAGATTAACGAATTTACAAACGTATACTCATGACGAAACGGGATGTACTGCTTCAAGTCATCACGATTCCAAATGTCGTTTACGATACTTTTTTTCAATTCTTGTAACTCTGGATCAAGTGCGGTTGCGTGTATGACTTCTTCAATTTCTACAGCGGCGGCCTCTTGGATAGTTCGAATGCTGATTTCGGTGTCAGGATCAAAATCTTGGTCATTCATCAGACCTGTCAACGCTGCCAACGACCTAACTGAAATACACTGATAGGCAAAATGAAGTGCCCACCTCATCGTTTTTTCAATTTCTCTAATTAATTGGGTTAAAAAAAAAAAAACACAATATATTTTTTTAATATTATATTTTTTAAAATTTATTAAAATTAAAATATGGAAAAAAAGAAAAAAGGGTTTTAAAAAAAAAAAAATTTTTTTTGGGGGAAAAAAAAAAGGAAAAAAAAGGGAAAAAATGTTTTGGGTGTTGTTTTTGGGGGGGGTGTGTGGTGTTAAAAAAGAGGGTGTGGGGGGGGGGGACCGGGCTGTCGCTAAGAAGTACAGTATCAGTAAGGCAGCGGTTGGCAAAATTCTTCTGAAGCTTAAAACGTTTGGATCAGTGGTGGATCGCCCTGGCAGAGGCAGGAAGCGGAAAACGGATGCGAGAACGGACACCAAGATCATGCGCGAAGTCAAGATGAACCCGAAGGTAACTGTCCGCGAGATCCAGGAAACCCTTCAGTTATCAGTTTCCGGTCGAACTGTTCGTCGCCGTCTCGTAGCACAGGGGTTGAATAGCAAACTTGCCCGGAAGCGCCCATTTATCAGCAAGGCAAACAAAACCAAACGGCTTAAGTTTGCTAAGGAGCATGCTGATAAGCCCCTAGAGTTCTGGAAAACGGTTCTCTGGACGGACGAATCAAAATTCGAGCTGTTTAACCGAAAGCGGCGGGTTCGTGTTTGGTGCAGATCGGGAGAGGAGCTTCAGGAGCGCCACATCCAAGGCACGATGTAGCATGGAGGAGGAAATGTGATGGTCTGGGGGTGTTTTTCGTGGGGTGGAGTGGGAAGCATTGTGAAAATCGACGGGATAATGACGACAGATTCTTACATCAACATCCTGCGAGAAAATCTGGAGGTTTTGCTGATCCGCCCGTCTTGAAGAGAAGTTCGTATTCCAGCAGGACAACGACCCGAAGCATACTGCCAAGAAGACCAAGTCTTTCTTCCGGTCTTGTCGGATCAAACCGCTGGAATGGCCTCCACAAAGCCCGGACCTCAATCCCATCGAGAATTTGTGGGCGATTATCGATGCCAGGGTTGACAAAACTGGTGTTACCAATAAAAATAACTATTTTGAAGCCCTGGAGCGCGCCTGGGAAGAGCTAGATCCACAGCACCTAAAGAACCTGGTCGAGAGCACGTCGAAGCGCCTGCAGGAGGTCCTGAAGGGCAAAGGAGGACACATCAATTATTGAAATGCTTTTATTTTACTTTAGTTTATGTTTTCTGTAGCCTAAATGAAGTGGGCACTTTATTTTGTATCGCTCCAGTCGTGTTTTATTGGCTTTGTTAGCGTAAAGGCTTGCCCACAATAGGTACGTTTGCGTTCCGTTGACGTAAATTTGACAGAAAACCTATGGGAAAACTGTCAAATTCACTGTACAGCATTCAGTTTTGAAATTTCCATTAGTGTGAAGAATTTTATCAGCTACGTTTAGTGTGCATTTGAAAGTGTTTCTTACATGTACGGCAAACATCAAGTCAGTTTAAAAAACCTATGTTTTTATCCATTACAAGTGCTCCTAGGACATCTAAACTAGCCAATAAAACACGCTACAGGTTCCACATTCACAACTGGAGCGTCCCCTAACTTTTGAATGATAAGTTGTATTTAAAAAATTGGTGCGCTATAACTTTTTCTATATTTTGTCTGAAGACCACTTTTTTTCAAAATGAGGAACAAAAAAGTTAGAATAAAAAAACTCATTTTTTTAGAGACACCCTGATTTAAAGCACAAAAATAGCTCTATCATGGTCAAATATAGAGCTAGAAAAATGGTGTTTTCAAAAAAGTTGCTTGAAAGTATATTCCCTTCAAACTTGCATTAGACATTGCCCTTCTATTGTGCTTTGATAAAAGTTAGTAACAGCGCCGCCCTAGCGGTAATGTTTGGAACTACAAGAAGATCACCAAAAGATGCACAATTTCTTTAGGTACAACTTTGTTGAAGACACCATGATTCGGAAATGTAACCCTTAGGAGTTATTCCAGGTCCCTTCCAGGTATAAATTTGTTTTTGCTGATAAGTTTGCTCGGAAACTAATGATTTGGCAAGGAATCTGCAGTTGTGGCCTTAAAACCAAGGTTTTCATCACATCTCACACAATGACGTTTACATTAAAGAGTGTCTGAAAAAGCGGGTTTTACCCTTCATTCGGCAACACAAGACCAACGTTATGTTTTGGCCGGATCTAGCCAGCTGCCACTACTCTAAGGAGGTACTAGAATGGTATGCTGCTTCGTCGCCAAAGAGATTAATCCTCCGAATTGCCCTGAGTTCAGACCGATCGAAAAATATTGGGCAATTGTCAAGCGAAAACTTCAAGTGCGTTTGAAGTGGAAAAAGTTCGCCGGTACAGTGTCACCAGCGACTGTGCAGATCATGATCGCATCGATCACAAGTAAAGTGCGGCAGTTTGTTCTACACGGTGACATGTAATAACTTGTTGTACATCGTTTGAGCTTAATAAATACTCTTTTGATTGACGTTTTGATCAACCGTGTATGTTGTTTTATTCTTGAGTTATGATCACTTGAATGCGTCCAAATTTACTTTGAATCTGGCTTTAGGACTGCTTGTTGTTGTGAAAAGCTTTATGTCATCGAATTAATAAATTTCTACAATATTTTATTCAGTCTAAGGAACCATGAAACCCTATGTGGGTCAGGCTTTACTATTGTTTCTCCACGAACATTTATAGAAACTGCTCGGCTCGAATTCACTGTTAATAATATGATTTGATCATTTTTCACCGGACTTGTATATAGTTTTCAAATTAGACCACAAAATGACGGAAATGCACATGTAGTCGGAATTGTTCCGGTGGTTCGTTATGGGTTGAAGACTGCCCCAGAAAGTATGGACGCAGTCAGAAACCGAAGATCCTTTCAATTCATTATTCTATTTTGATCACTGTCGCTTAACTTAGATCTATAAACCTCCAGAGATACGTTTATGCTCGTATGTCTTGATATTCCCATTTTCCATGGAATGTCAATAACTTTCTCTTCTTAGATGTCTCACGATCTGTCCATTCCATTCGTAACAAATTAGGGTATACTTTATCTAAGATCAGCAAAAAATCTAAAAATACGACATAAACATTTTCTCGACAACTGTTACCTTACGTTTGTAATAAATAAACAATTTTATTCATGAGCACGTTTCACCCTATAGAAGAACAATGTTGCGTTTCTAGAAACCCTTCCCTTCTTTATAAAAAAAAACCCAACCCCAACACCTTTTGTCTAATCGAATGTGTGGTGTAAAAGAACGAAAGAATACCGGCCCGCTCCTGACAAATCGCCCTCGAAATCATCAAACCGCAAAATCGTTCCTATCTTGTCCCAAAGCTGCACCGGAAGCACTTCTCCCAAGCACCTTTCACGCGCTCCTTCGCACACCGACCATGTGACGCACGTTCGCAACTAAAAAAAAGCAATAAATCCTAATTTTATTTCCTTTTTCTCTCCCCTATCCAAACAGGTGGCGCAATCTACACCGGCAATGTCATGAAGATCAATTCCGTCCAGAAGGAGGACCGCGGAACGTACTACTGCGTCGCGGACAACGGCGTCAGCAAGGGAGACCGTCGTAACATCAATCTGGAGGTGGAATTTTCCCCGGTCATCTCCGTTCCGAGGCCTCGTCTTGGACAGGCCCTACAGTACGACATGGATCTGGAGTGCCACGTGGAAGCCTACCCATCGCCCGCCATTGTGTGGGTCAAGGACGACGTCCAGCTGTCCAACAATCAGCACTACGGCATCTCGCTGTTTGCCACGGCGGATGAGTTCACCGATACGACGCTGCGGGTGATTACGATCGAGAAACGTCAGTATGGCGAATACTACTGTCGGGCAATCAACAAACTCGGCCAGGCTGAGGCAAAGGTTGAGCTGTTCGAAACGGTCATTCCGGTGTGTCCTCCGGCTTGCGGTCAATCGTACTACGGCGGCGATGCCAGCGCGGTGTCCGCTTCAACCATGCTGCTAGTAGTCACTGCTCTGGCGGCGATGTTCTAATTCGAAGAAAAAAAACGACCACGCCCCCCGCTCTAGGATCACAACGATAGAACGAGAAAGCGAGATAGGGTATTTTGGAGGGATGCGAGTCTCTGTCGAGGGCTGCATTCTAGTTAGAATTTTAACTGGACTGATGAGTCTTGACATGAGGGAAGCTAAGATTGGCAGGATTTGATTCTGCAGGAGTGCAAAAATGCAAATCGAACATTCCATCAGAATTGGTAAATTTATTTTAGCGATTCAAAATGTAAAATAAACGAAAACAGAACACTCTAGCGTAGGACATTTAAGATATACAATTTATTAAAAAAAAAAACAATCTTTATACAGTAGAACTAGTGTAGAACCGATTAGGGACAGTGAAAGAAGTTTTTTTTTGCCAATAAGTCTTAAATGTAAACTTAATTTTATTCATAACCGAAAAGCAAAAACCAACAGGCTGAAAGAATCTCCCAAAATCCGATAGTAGCGGAACCTAGTGCCGTCCAAATAATAAATTTCCAACCATCAGGTATTAAAAGCAATCTCGATTTTTTCTTAAATATTTGTATTAGGACAAAAGGTAGTTTTGTAGTTTAGATTTCCAGTACGGCAATAATTGCTATTCCAAGTAGGTATACTCTAGAGGGGTCGAATCAGTGCGATGTGACCAGATTCATCAAAAAGATGAAAGTCTATGGTCATGTTTGCCGGGATAGCTAATCTGAGACGAATATCTGATAAGAAACCAACAGTTGTAACGAAAAGTACAGTCGGAAGAATAAAATGATTTTTAATAAATGTACATGTGCGTATTAATACCTTTCGAAAATAGATAAATGGCGTTTTTCATGAATTCACAGCTGGTCGAATGAAGTAAATGTTTAAATGTTAAGTATTTCCAATTAAAAATCGGGGTGCTAAGCACACATTTTACTGTTGCCTACGATTTTTCATATACATCTCAAAAGACGCAAAACCCACACATGAGATGTTAACGATTGCAGAAAGTTATGCAATATAAATAATAACACTAGTTTACAAAATAAATCAAAAGTGATGAACTTTATAATTCGACTAATGTTTCTAATGTTCTAATGTAGAATTCAAAAATGCCGTCAAAAAAATTAAAGTAGGACCGTTTTCGAGATATGGATAAAAGTTGATTTTTTAATAAATGAACAAAAACATATTTACTTAAAATGGAATATCTCCAACGCGTGTGATCCAATTTTTGGTCGAATGTTTGAATATTTGTCATCAATGAAACAAAATTAAATTTAACACCGATCTTCTGAACATAGCAATATTCTAGGAGTAATAGTTTCGACGCTATTTATAAGTATATATAATTGTTTGCGATTTTTTGTTGAGATTTGTAAAAAAAAATGTTCTAAACATTTGATTAATACCAAAATAACGTCAACAAAAAAATATATGGCATGTGAAATGAAAGCCAAAGGAAAAACGAAGAAAATTAGGGCTCAATGGTGAAAATCGCTTGAAAAATGAGGTAGTTATGCTGGTTTTTGGAAAAAATGCAGAAATGCGGGAAAAAACAGAAATTCGAAAGAAATACGCCCACTCTCTCTCTCACACACTCTCTCTCTCTCTCTCTCTCACACACACACACACACACACACACACACACACACACACACACACACACACACACACACAAGATTTGCTTTACCTACTGTTCTATTGTTTGGTAAGATATTCTGGCACCTAATTTTAATAGCTATTGGTAACCCTTCAAAACAAAACAAATTGTGACAGTTCGTTGTTCGGTTATCGGAGTGAGAAAAATGTGCGCTGCAAAACGGGAATTGAAATGCAAAAATGATCCACAAAAGTGTTGTTATGCCTGTGGCGTCTACATTTTTATGACACCGGTTAAATTCACCGCTTCTCTTCAATCTGCGTTCCGTTTTTATTTTGAAATTTGTCCGGAGAATCTGGATAAACCATGGGTGCCTAACGTTCTGTGTAATTCGTGCTAAACATGCCTGGCTAGGTGTATAGCAGGTTTTATTCACGTCATTAGATTGAGTTTGGTATTTGAACCAATAAGTCGCGTCCAAACGCCTACCGAACTTTTTAAGGTCGGCCAGGTTATCGACGTCCGAGGACACCGCATGCCCTTTGTAGTCCGCGCGCATGTTACGGAAAACGATTTCGAATTTGCGTCGTTCGGTCATGGTTTTTGTCAACGAATTAAAGATTTTTTACATTTCCAGGAAGTAATCAAGGAAAGACTCGCCTGGTCCCTGTTTCCTCGCGATCGCGCGTATTTCGGTAGAATGGTCGTGATCGGGGCTCAAGAATTCTTTCTTGAGCTCCTCTTTCAGCTCGTCCCATGAGATGAGATCCTCATTTTCGAAGCCTGTCATAAACCAGGTTTTCGCGACGTCACTGAATAGATGAATCGCGGACCGAAATAGTTCTTTGTTCGACATTCGTTCCGATTTCGCGAAAAACTCCACTTCCCTGAGAAACTTCATCAGAGCAAGTCCGTTATCCGAACCGTCGTATTTGAGCCTCCAGTCGGAGACTGGCCTCCGTTTACCCGAATTGATAGACCGTTTCTTTTCGCGCGACGAATTCTGGGGTTCGTCCGACGACGAATCTTCTTCGGTACTACAGAACTTTTCTGACTCCGAACTTGACCGACGGGACCTATTCTATGATCTGCGCGACGATTTTTTTTTCCGGATTCTAGGGATACGGTTACCCGAGGAACGGATTGAGAAATTATACGAGAAGGATCACTTTGAAGCTTCCTCCCGCACCATCTGCTGAACCCACATTTGCATTTGCGGATCCTGCATCATCCATTGTTGGAAAAGCAATGGCATGATATCCGCACCGGACTCCGGTAAAACATTTGGATTTGATAAATCACCTCTTGATCTTAAGTCACCTGTACGCGAGTTAGATGGCCCCGGGACCGGTTCTACTTCTTGATCGTTTGGAGTGGACGTTTTCGTAATCAGGAGATTTGAAATTGATTGATTCAATTGCTCCATGATATCACGTTGCCCGAGTGGCGCGAAAACCGAAAAATTATTGTTAAATGCTTCGCGAATACTCGCTATTATCGCGTCGATATCTGCGAGATCTTCCTCTTTATCCGTAATTTCCGTAAGCCGTTTTGCCCTCTTGAAATAGAGGGCTAGTCTCGTTTTGAGACTCTCGCGAATTCCCTCAAATTTTTTTCTATGTGTAAGAAATTCCCGAATTTCCTTAATTTTAGTCACGATGTGCTTAATTTCCTCGTCAACTATGGTTTCACAACGCGTCACGTCAATATCGGCATTCGCATCGTTTTTGATACGATCTTTAAATCGTCGCAATAAAGCCGCGCGCGTTTCTGTCTCCGTAAACGGAAGACCGCGAATTACTAGCTCGAACTGTACTTCCTCTCGGCCAAGGTGATGTACTGAAAGATTTTGATACAACAGATCGAATTCGACGTCCATGTTGAATCGATTTTACAGTTCTCAACTTGGAAAAATTCTTCGTTTGGAGGACGAAGCTGAAATCTAAAACAGGAAACTGTTTTACTACACCCACTGTAAGGGGGAGGGGTTGTAATGTAAAGAAAAAATATTAAATTTTAGTTGGGCGCCAATTGTTACCCGCTAGCTACTCCGAAGCTAGGAAAGATGGACAATAACAGGGTCGTTTACCTTATTCGTCTCAACACTACACATTCCTAGGTGAAATGACCTACAGCGGGAGCTACACATGTACCTGTGCAACGCGACACGTACCCAAAAATATAGCAAAGTGGAAAGATCGCCAGACTGTGCCGTACCAAGGGGCTCAAAAGCTCTCAAACCGAACGTTCTGCTCGCAACCACACTGGGCTAGGCCTGTTGACTCCTTTACGAGCCCGAAAAACACAAAGAAACACCAAAAGTAGTGGAAAAGCCTAATCAAGGACTAGTTTGATAGAGTAAGTTGCCTAAGAGATACTTTTATCTTAACATGCTAATTTATTAGGGCCGGTTCATAAACCACGTAGACTTATTTTTGAAAATCTCAGACCCCTCTCCCCCCTCGTAGACTTTTCTCCATACAAATTTTTGAAATTTTGTATGGAGCGTAGACTTTGGTCAAACCACCGCTCCCCCCTAAACCGTCTACGTGGTTTATGAATAGCCCCTTAGCCAACAGTGGCTTATTCTGTGACGTCACACACATTTCTTGGGGGTAGGGTACTTGCGGTTACACTTTTATACAGCAGACGGCAACTTGTAGGACGATGGCAGGATCGGATGACTTGATGGCGGTTCCTTAACGGGCTGATGGTTGGCAGTAGAGCGGTCGTCGGAGCTATCCGGTTCCACGGGACATCTTGGGCTGTCACACCGAGGCCGAAACAGCGGAATCTATCGCTGGGGCTGCGAGGTTGCTAAGTCGGTTATTATGTTGATGAGCTGTTCTTTGGTGACGGGTGATGATGTGTTGGAAAGTTGAATGGCCTCGTGTTAACTGCTTGCCCCTCAAGATTGGATCGTCCGATCCAATTCCGCCATGGCTTATGTCTTCTAATGTGGATGATGTCCGCTTTCTACGTTGATCATTGGATCGGTTCGGTCACAGATGTTGTCTTTTAAACCAGTTGTAGACTACCAAGAAATAAAGGATATTAAGTCGAAGATAACCTCAAATTTGTGGGCTGTTTGGAGCGTATGCTGTTTTATTAACTGAATTGGCTCCCGATTCTTGATGTGCAATTTTTCCAATCCTTGAAGATCTGTTTCCGATGTGAAATCACGGCTTGTTCTAATTTTTTGACTCCATCCAGAGGAGAAACTGTTAAAGATGTGCCGAAATGTTGTGGTGGTGAAGTTTTTGACTTCCAATTTTGTGGTACAATTCGAGAAATATCCGGTGTGAATGTGCCTGATAACTTCCTGTCGTTATTAAGCAATTTGTGGATAACGTGATCGTTGAATTTTTCATGACGCATTTAGTTGTTCGTCAGCTCGTTTTAGCAATTTGTTAGGTTCGGGTAGTTTGTGTAAATGAACATTCGGTAGTCCTTTTTGGGATTTTTGAGGAAACAAATCTGGTTGTCTGAGACGTCTTGGAGCTTATCTTCACGTAGAGTTTTCTCTCCGATGTATTGACAGCTTTCTCTGAGAAAATACGCGTTAGATTTCCGTATATTACTGCTTGATGCTGCGTAGGAACGATTCGTATCCATCTGATGGAAGTGGTTCCAGAGTAGACTGCTGAAGGTATATGGTGAGATTTGGGAACGCTGGATTATGGAAGTATAGAAACTGAACCTTTGAAGAGTGCTAGAACATCCAAAAATCGTAGACCTGATCAGTGCTAGAGAACTGTAATTCCTCGTTCTTCTAGTCTATCCAAATATAAACTTGAGTTCCTCTGATCAAGAAATTCTTTGAAATGATATTAATTCTAGCCAGCTTTGGATTACTTCGAAAATTGAGTCAAGATGTTTTTGTAAAAGATCCATATGGAATGAAATTTTAAAAGCTTGTCTTATTGCTGTAAAATTTTGATGATTAGCTTGTTTATAATTAAAGATTGCCTAGCTGTACTTATTTGTTGTTTAATTATTCTTTGCTCCTGCATTCAATGTACAATGATCTTATTAATCCTATTTTCCAAAATGCTGGTTAAGTTTGACTCCAAGTATTATTTTGCCTGTGTGATCCAGATTCCTATCTTTTAAATCTTTAATGTCTATTAATTTGATTACTATTTCATTCAAATTTCCGGTACTACTTCGATGGCGATTTCAATAAATTAAAAAGCTCCTCTTTTTTGCCTTGTATGTTTGATTGGTAAAAGTCTTCTGTATAAATTCCAAACTTCATTGAGCTTCGCGTTTAGCATAGATGTCAAGTCCGTGAAATTTTCTCCGAATATTATCTTTATGGATTTCCCTATCAAAGTTGTCGAGGAAGGTTCTCCCGTGGTCTTCGACTACTTTGATTGGTTGGTATTTCTCCCGACCCTTATTCCTAATTCCTTGTATTTTGTTGTAAACAGTGTCCTCCGGTGTGAGGACTGGTGGGTCCTCCCTTGTTTTATTATGATATCCCAAATTTTTATTTTTTGTAATGTTTGAGTTTTTGATTACTTCTCTATTTTCTAAAATTTTTCCCATATCCAAAGGCCTTTCCTCTCCATCCTGTAGAGCATAAAAAAATTTCTCTGGGTTTAAATTTTGTTGCCGAATGTACCGTGTTATTATAGCACGTAGACGCAATTCTAAAATATTTCCTTATCAGTCATATCGGGATAATCCGGTTTGGTGCATCGAAAAATTTCATTCAACGTTGAGTGGAATCTTTCGACTGTTCCATTGCTTTTACTATGATTTGGAGGAGTGAAGTGAATTTGGATATTCAAATTATCAAAAAGAGCTCTAATTTCAATGGACCTTAGAGAAGGCTCATTGTCAGATATAATTAAATTTGGGGTACCATACAAAGAGAAGTATTTGGTAAGTCCACTTCTGACGTCGTGGATGTTTCGTGATTTGATCGGTATTATTGTACCGAATCGAGAGAATTTATCTAGGAAAGAAATAAAAATGTTAGGTTGTTTGATGAAAATATCTATGTGTATTATTTCTAAAGGCTTTTTCGATGTGGGTGTTGACCCTAGTTTTATTTTGTACGGATGTCTCTCGTACTTATTTTTATTACAAATGCGACAGAGTCTTATGAACTGTCGTATTTTACATTTCATTCCCGGGAAAAAATATCTACTAGAAATTTGACTATTATTTTCCCAAATTCCCCTATGTCCATTTGAATGTGTTTGATCGATTATCAAATTCTGATCTTCAGCCGTTTTAAGATCAATTAATATTTTTTGTGAAAGGCAGACTTTAAAGGGTTTTCCTCTACTAAAATAATTCTTGTAAACTATTTGAATGGTTTGTATTAAACTTTCGGGGCAAGAAATACAATTGGTTCTTTTTGGATCTATAAATTCTTTAAACATTTTAATAAGATACGGTACGCCAAAATTAGTTTTTGTAATAGTTCTTCTGAACATACGAGGAAATATTGCTTCGTAAGTTTCCTCTTCATTTACTCCGATTTTTAAGATAATTTGATTACTGAATTTATTCAGCGGAGATTCCGTGCAGGGAATGAATGCTGAATCGTCAGTATCTGCGGAGTGTACCGTTTCGTCATCTGAAGAAGGTTCGTCTTCATGACTAGATGATGAGGGTGAATTTTCCTCTACGTCGTTAGCATTCAATTCCTCTCGTACTCTTGAAAGGCTATCTGCTACGACGTTTTGCTTTCCCGGTCTATATTTTATTTCATAGTCGAACTCTTCCAAGTAAAGGCGCCAATGAATTAGCCTACTATTGGAATCTTTGAGATTCAGACTATATGTTAATGGCTTATGATCTGTGTACAATGTGAATTTTCTTCCGTAAAGGTACGGCCGAAAATACTTACATGCCCACACGATTGCCAATAACTCTTTCTCAATAGCGGAGTAATTTTCCTCCGATTTATTGAGGGTGCGGGAAGCGAAGGCGATTGGCTTATCGCTACCAATTTGACCTTGGGAGAGAACAGCGCCAACAGCATAGTTGGAGGCGTCTGTTGTCAAAATAAACGGTTTAGTAAAATCAGGGTACTGGAGGATATCGCTCGAGGTAAGGATGTTTCTACAACGCTCAAAGGCATCTATGAAACTCTTAGAATGAGCAATTTTTTCACCCTTTCGCAGTGCCTGGGTCAATGGTTTAGCTATTTTCGCAAAATCACGTATAAACTTGCGATAGTAGCCTAAAATGCCAAGGAAACCTCTAAGTTCCTTTTCATTTTTCGGTAGTGGCCACTTTCTGATAACTTCTAGTTTATCAGGGTTAGGCCTGACTCCATCACGTGTTACAATATGTCCAAGAAAGGCAACTTCCTTGTGTAAAAATTCACTCTTATCAAGTTGAATTTTCATATTGTATTTCCGGAGAGTATCAAAAATTTTCCTCAAATTGTCGAGGTGTTCTTTAAGGCTCGTTGAGAACACGATGATGTCATCCATGTAAACCAGGCATCTGACACCTATATGTTCTCGCAATATATTATCCATGACGCGTTGGAACGTCGATGGAGCATTTTTGAGGCCAAAAGGCATTCTCAAAAATTCATAGTGCCCGTTCTCGACACTAAAAGCTGTTTTCTCAATATCGCTCTTACTAACCTCGATCTGATGAAAACCAGATGCAAGATCGAGAGTAGAGAAATACATACAACGGCCTAACTTATCGAGAATATCGGTTATGTTAGGTATGGGATAACGATCGTCAATCGTTTTCTCATTCAACTTCCGATAATCAATGACAAGACGCCATTTCTTTTTGCCGGATGCGTCCAGTTTCTTAGGAACTATCCAGACGGGTGACGTCCACGGGCTGTTCGAAGGTCTAATAATACCTTGGTCGAGCATTTTAGAAATCTGTCGCTGAACTTCCTCTCTGTGACAGAAAGGGTAGCGGTATGATTTCGTGTGAATTGGTATGTCGTCACGTGTTGTAATTCTATGTTTGATTGCGTTTGTGAAGGTCAATTGCTGTCCTTCCATAAAGAAAATATTATCGTAGTCTGCAATCATTTTTAATAAGTTGGTTTTTTCTTCGATATTTAAATGATCAAGTCTCAACTGATCAAAAAGTGGTTTTCTATTAAACTCGTTTTCCTCGTCTTGAGTTGGTTCCTCTAAAGAGAAGTTATTAAGTTCGGCTTCCAGAGGCTCGTCAATTTCTAATTTTGTAGGTTCATTTTTCAGGTTTGTTACAATTGCAAGAAAACGTTTATCTGTACAACTGTAAATTCCAGTTGGTAGTAATATGTCTGGGGTTAAAAGAATATCATTCTCGAGAAAAAAGTCTCCGTCATTCAACATTGAAGGTAGACTCAACACTTTAGATTCATTGGAATTAAATTGAGCCACTGTTTTTTCTGGGTATTTACGTGACATTTGTATTACGCCAGTGGGGAATTTTAGTTTATTTTCTGTTGTCAGAATATCAGCTTTCATCGTACGCAAGGTTTCGTATCCGATGAGGCCGTCGAAAAATTATGGAAGTCAAACACGTAAAAGATTTGTTTGTTCGAACCCGGTACGCTTGGAAATGGGTTGAATTCTGCAAATTTATTAACAAGATGCGTACCTGATACATTTCTTATTCTCATGGCCTGTGTGAAACGGCACTTTTCATAATTAACGTGTTTTGTACTGATGTAGTTTTTGTTTGCACCAGTGTCAATCAAAAACTTCAGTGGTCCTTTGCTAGTAAGAATTTTTACATATGGTAGGAAATTATTTATCTCTTCCTTAGTACTTCCGCCATTAAATGAAAATTTATCTCATCGGTATCACAAGCTACTTCTTCATTCCTTTCTAATTCTGCTGAACCCGATATACAAGGGATGGGTTCAGTGTCGGGGGCTTCGTCATAATATTGATGTGTTTCATCGTATTCGTAGTGGGGCTCATAAGGCTCATAAAAATCTTCACCCTCATGATAGTTTATCACGCGGGGTCTATTTATATAATTTATCTGCTTTGACCTTACAGATGGATCGACCTCCATGGGTGTTGGTTTTGGCAGCTGCATTGGTCTCGGTTCAAAAGCATTTCTTAGTTGCACATTAGGTGCATTATTGAAAGTGGTTGGAAATTTTCTTGGTGGGACTTGTGGTCTCGAATTAAAGTTTTGTGCGGGAAAATAGTTCCGCTGTGGCTGATTAGGGAATTGATAATTTTTGAAAGGTTGGGGTGGTTTGAAATTAAATTTTTGTTGTTGGTTTGGGATTTGGAAGTGTTGCTGTGTTGGTTTTGAAGGACCTGGCAACATAAGTGGTTTGGGAGGCCTGATTGGCTCCGGTTTGTTTAGGCCAAACCTGTTTTGAAAATTTCTTTCTTCCACACACGCATCAAATGCTTCTTTCAATTTCTTAGGCTGACGTGCTCTCACGTTACCGCCAATGGGTTCTCTAAGCCCAGCTAAAAACACTTGTAGTGCATTTTCCTGATGTGTTTTTGTGCGATCAGCTCGCAGATTTGCATTTGTTGTAGAGATATTTGTATGGTTGATAAGCAGTGAAAGGACGTTCTGCACTGAACCATAAAATTCCTCGATGCTACCAGTTTGTTGCAACTGGAATAGCTCTCGAGTAAGCGTGACTGAATCTCGCTTATCGTTATAGTAGGCGATTAAATTTGCCTTTATTTCATTCCACTTTAGTGGGGTGCCGTGAATTTCCAGTACTTGGTCGGCATCTCCCGTAATTTTAGCCCTTATAGATTGCAACCAGACCTCTTCGAACGGAGTGTCTTTCATTGTATCTAAGAAGGGAAGTAAATTTTCAACTGCTCGGATGAATGCGTGCAGCTTCACAGGGTTACCATCGAAAGACGGGAGTTCCCTTATTGCTTGAGGCGTTTGCATCGCCTTTAGCACTTTTTCGGCTCGTTGGAACATTTCGTTTGTTCGCAAAACTTGAGCCTCCTCTTCTTCTTGGTTTGGAACTGAATTATTCACTGGTTCCATTTTGAGAAAAAAGGTCTCTATTTAAAAATCTATTTAATCACAATTTCACTAATTACAAATTATTTAAACAATTTCACTAATTTCACTTTTTCGGATTTGGAAAATTGAGAAAGCACTATAGTATTTTTTGATAGGTAGAGTAGAAGTAAATAGGTAGATAGTTAATTGAAAATTACTCACCGTGACAATCCGATGTTCGCTCGGGCTGGCCTGCCTGGCTGATGATGTAGATTTCTTCGAAGGGAGTTGGTCCGATTCTGCAAAGCTCTTCTGTAGAAATGGTTCACTACACTGCGATATTCACTCGCGGCGACCCGAATGGTGGAAACTATTCACTACTTCTGAACTTTTAAACAAAACCGATCCGCACGACTGCGCCAATTAAGAACTCATTTGGAGTTTCGGGGTTTTTAAAAAAGGTGAACACTGAACTACACTATGTGAAGGTAAGACTAATAATGATTTTATTGAATGATCGAAATTGGTTGAAACCTACCAATGTCCCTAAAAGTCCTAACACTGCAATTCTCAGCTCAGGTGGTCGGGTTCGTAGTCCAAGTCGATGTCGCATGTTGTTGTCCTACTGTTGTCATGTGCTGCGTCGGCTGTCCTGGGTGCGTTGGCTTGTTATTATCCGGTGGCCTCGATGGGCTCGGTGTCGAATGTGCTTACGGTTGCACGTTGGTTATTATGTTGATGAGCTGTTCTTTGGTGACGGGTGATGATGTGTTGGAAAGTTGAATGGCCCTCGTGTTAACTTATATATAAAACAGAGTGGTACACGTAAGCCCGGGTAATAACTGGAAAATGGATCGTGCGATATATGCGTTTTGTTGTTGTTTTGTTGGGGCGGCCAAAAAGAATTTTTATAAAAAGAGAGTGTAGGAAAATTTTAGGGAAAAAAAGAAATTAAAGATAGATTATTTTTTAAATATTTTTGGTTTGTTTTTTTTTGGGTGGGGAGTTTGTGGTGGTGGTGGGGTAGTCCTAAATTGCGGGGTTTTTGGTGTGTTTTGTTTTGTTTTGTTTGGTGGGGGGGTTGTTTGGTGGTGTGGGGGGGGGGGGGGTTATAGGGGAAGGGGGGGGGGTGAGAAGATGGTAGAGTATGTGGGGTCCGACATTATGATATAGGGTACGGGACGGGTTTTAAGCAGTTTAGTCAGCCCCTGAGACATTTTATGAAGCTGTATGTAATCTATAATTAGAACTGCCAATATTTAGACATTAATCCCTCTGCTTACGTCTGGTCTATCAGAACATACCTTCAGAAACGAGCATTAGGCTCAGAAAATTTCATAGCCATGGAATAAAGTTCCAAATTGCAGGGACTTCTTAAACGCATGGGGATTGCTTTCCGATTAAAAAAATGTTCTCTTCAGCTCCTCAATCTGTACATAAACAAACAATATTGTATGAGTGCGATTCTGTGCATGTGTGTGAAGGCGAAATGAAATAGGCCAGTTGACGATTTACTGCAAACGTCAATTTCCTCAACCCGCTCCTTCGTTTTACCCATCCGCTCTCGAAAACAATGAACCAAAACATGTCGATTGCTACGATCACAAACTCGTCTACTAGCAAGTTATGAGACAGCCGTACACGACCAAATTTTTAGTTTGTCATTGATCTTTAGATTGGCAATGTGTATTTCTTATTTCATTTACTCTCACGCAAATGTTAGCCAAAGCGACTGTGACGACAAATGGGATGCTTCGTTTAAAAACAAACAAATGCAAGAGACAGCAGGCTTCACGTTACATTACCGGTGCGCTATATCCATGGTTAACAAAGAAGAGAGGAAACATGGGCTCTCTCAAAAGCAACAGTGATGCCATAGCTGCAGCTCAACAGCGAAGCATTATTTATCGTTGGGTACTATTGGACAGCTCCAAAACATAGTTTTTATTGCAAATGATAGTGCCAGATGATGCACAATGTAGTCATAAGCATAGATCAACCTCCAATGACTGGAAGAAACATGAAATAAATAGCGATTTCAGATTATCTAAATATGTAATAAATTTAACCCAATGTTCAACATCACATTCTGGCAACAAGCCTAGTTGTGGGAGAGAGCTGATGAAGACATGCCCTCCGGTACACGCGATGCAAATGCAAAATACACAAAGGCAACATTTGAGCGAACTTCTTCAGCTGGTCAGAAACTGATAGTTTCTAGATGATGTATTTTAAATCTTCAAAATGACAGTAATAAATTGGTAATCAATCATGATTCATACATCGAATCATTGGCCCAATAGATGAAGCTTATGATCGTATCATTAAAAATGAAATAATTTGGAAAATGTAGGAGTTATAGACCTATTTCCTAACGACTGATTAAAATAGTGACCCCTGATTAAGCCGTTCCCTACCCTATTTTCCATCAAATATAGTCGATTTTTGGAACAAATACAAGGATGACGGTTGATGATATTTTATATCGAGCTCGCACAACCACTTTGAATTACGAGCTGGAAATTAACAATGAGATGCTGATCGATTACATGTGTTTGCTCCTGTGCGGCAGTTTGTTGTGCAAATTGGGGATGCCAACTCTAAATCGTGCAATCGAGAGTTGGAGCATGAACGAGAATACGATCAAGACAGGTGGTTTAAACAAACGTACCGTTGTTAACTCCTCAGCAAGAGAACGCTTACGACACTTTGATGAAAGCGATTGACGACCGAAATGGAGGCATTTTCTTCATCGATGCACCTGGCGGAACTGTCAAAAAGTACCTTATTCATTACTATCGGCTTAGGTTCGCTCATGATCAGATATTGCGCTGGCAGCCGCCTCTTCAGGGATTGCAGCCACTTTGTTGGAAGGCCGTTGAACGGCTCATTATGCGTTGAAGCTGCCGTTGAATCTCCAACTGACTGACGAAATCACATGAAACATTTCGGAGAATTCGGCAATGACGAAAGTGTTGCAGTGTTGTAAGATCATCATGTAATGCACAATGGCACACAAACAAGCATTGGAGGCACTCAATTGAACTATGCAAGATCTGTGCAGTAATTCGAGACATTTTGGAGACGCAATGATTTTGTTGCCAGGTGATTTTTGACAAACACTACCTGTCATTCCACACGTCTTGAGCTTTCGTATATGGAGTGATATGTAAAGAAGCTACTGTTGACGACAAATATTCGTGTTGCCTTGCAAAACGACCCGTCTGCCGAGATTTTCTCGAATCAATTGTTGGTGATTGGCAATGGATTGATTTCGTTCCCGCAGGATGTCTGCCATTTCACAACGACGAAAGAGGAACTCATTACGAGTGTTCTCCCAAACATCGAACAGAATTATTTGCGACTTTTGCAGCGAAAAATAAGGATGTCGATTAATTTCGTAATTCAAAATGCAATTCCTGGATAATTACGTTCATTCAACTTAATTGATTGTGTGACTAATCCGGACGAAGCAACCAATTATCCAACAGAATTCCTGAATTCATTGAATTTACCAGGATTACCACCATATAATTTACGACTGAAGATTGGATCTGTTATCATCATGCTCCGGAGCCTCAATCAACCGAAATTGTGTACTGGAACAAGATTGGTCGTAAAGCAACTCAAGAATTATGTCATTCCAGCAATTATCGTATAATTTGTTTTGAATAATTTTTTTGAGAATAATTTCCGTGTTCTAAGATGCCGGCTGGGAATATAAAAGTTCAATTGCGAGAGTAGTACTACTGATTTTATACGATGATGATTAATAATGAAATAATAACATTGATGTAGAAAAGCATTGCAAATTCGCGGCGTTCCTTGAGTGGATGAGCAAGCAGCATGTAAATTGATGAAATGAAGGAAGTGAAAATGCAGTCCAATTCAATTTGCGAAGGACATAAATATTGTACACGAAAAAAAAAATGCAATACTTTCTTTTGTGTATAACTTTTCAATGCATAGGTAAAAATTGATTAAATTTTTGGGTTTAGAAACTTGTTTAGAGTGTAATGTTTACAACATTTCATCACAATCTGTCAAGTGGTTATCGAGATGGCTTCCAAGCAAGAAGTGCTTCGACAAAAAATTATGGGCGTGGTCGTGGAAAATCCAGGCCAGTCCCACATGTGGATCGCGAAACAGTTTGACAACAATTCGACCGTAGCCCGTATAGCAAAATTGTTTAAGGAGACCCAAACGACCCACCGGCGAGCTGGCAGTGGGAAACAAGCGAAGACGACTGACCTCGTGAACGCAAGGAAGTTGAGGGACTACTTCTAGCGCAATCCGAAACATTCTATTCGGGCGTGCCCAAGAAGGCCAATTCTTCAGTCTAGTTTGCCCAGCAGACAATGAAGCGGGTCGGACTTCATGTCTTCAAAACAAGGAAGGCACCTATCGAACCGATAAACAGAATACGGTAACCAAATTCCACGCCAGGAAGCAGTACCCCGAGTGGTTGGTGTAGTCGAAAAACATCGTAATGGACCACGAGACGTACATTAAAGCGGACGTTCCGGAGAAGTTCCGGAAGAAAAAGGTCGAAAAATTTGCGAAGAAGTACTTGATGTGGCAGGCGTTTTGTGGATGTGGAAAGGCGTGCAAGCCGTACATGACGACCGGCATCTTCAACGGCTAAGTATAATAAGAATAATTTATTTATTGTTTAAGTCTTCGATTAAAAATATAACGCACAGATATTTACTTAATAACTATCTCTTATCTTTAATTTAAAAGTATTCTTGCTTACATTAAAATCATACAGTTGGTAAACATCATTGAACTATGCACAACAAACATCAAAAGGGTTATTCTGCCCGTACTGTGTACGATTAGCAGAGCGTCGAAGAAATTGCGTTCTCCGAATAGATCTTGATGGGGCGTTGAAATTAAGATTTGCCAAGACTTCGGAGCAGTCAATGTTATTTCCAAGCAGGTCAAACACGAAAAGTTGTTGTAGATTTAGACGCCTACTCTTGATGGTTCTGAAAACTTTTAGATCATCGGCGTACATGAGGCGGTGTGATTGTAAGCAGTGGCATAAATCATTAACGAAGAGAATAAAGTTTAAAGGACCCAAATGGTTGCCTTGCGGTACACCGGACGCTCGTAGCTGCCGGAATATACAGATCCAAGCTTGATGTAGTCAGATCTAACTAACTAATCCTTCAACTGCCCAATTGTTTGATTCATCGTAGGATGAATATAGGAACAATGAGATTAATATGGGGGCAGTTCCCCTATATATTGTAAACCTGGCATCTGTCAACACAAGACAACTGTTGATAGTGCTGAAGTTGACATGAGGTTAGTGATGGTTGATCGATTTTTTACAAAACCGTGCTGAAATTCGGGAATGACAGACTGAGAGGCTTTATAGATTTTGTCGTGAATAATTGATTCCAAGATCATTGAGATACAGCAGAGAATTGAAATAGGACGATTTTTTTTTAACTCTTTATTTATTCTAATTTTTACATTATTTTACATTCATATATTAATCTAGGTGCTCCTGCTAAGTAATTAACATTTCAACCTTATATGCTATCATTTATATCTAATTGTGTTAATATTATTTTTACCTTGTCTATTCAGTATTTTTAACAGGGTTTTTTTTGCCTGCGTGTAAGAATAATTATTGATTTCTTAAAACTAGTTCTCATCTATAGAGAGAATTGATCATTGTAATTGAAGATTGCAATGATTTTTGTCTAAAATTATGAATTATTTTGTTGGACATTTCTTCTAGAGTCTCAACGTTTGAAATTCTATGTAATTCAATAGTACTGAACCAGGGTGGCAGCTTCAAAATCATTTTCAGTACTCTGTTCTGAATCCTTTGAAGTGCTTTTTTCCTAGTAGCATAACAACTAGACCATATTGGCACAGCATAAAGCATGGCCGGTCTAAACTTTTGTTTGAATATTAGATGTTTGTTCTTGAAACAAAGTTTGGATTTTCTGTTTATAAGAGGATATAAACATTTTATATATTTATTACATTTGGCTTGAATGCCCTCAATGTGATCTTTAAAAGTTAATTTTTGATCAAGTATTAGTCCAAGATATTTTACTTGATTTGACCTAGAAATTGGAACTCCGTTCATAGTGACCATATGACTATGAAATAGGACGATAGTTTTCCACGCAGTGTATGCTACCAGATTTAAGGATTGGCAGCTTGTCTGGGCCAGGCCCCTTCGACGAGTCTATAGAGCTCAGAGCTTATTCTACGTCTGCTGTTGATAATATAGGCCTTGAGAAATTAATCGTGTAAGATGGCAAGCTTTCCACCAGATTCTGGGGAAACCGGAGGAGAACCCGAAGTAAATAGTTTTGCAGATTCAGTAGTGTCATGAGAAGTGGCACCACCAAACGAGATTTCTGCGGGTATTGAATTGGACGCGTCCCTATTTTTAATGAAGTTCCAGAAAGCTGACGGATTGGCCTTCACATTATCCTGAAATCGAAATACATACTCACGGAAAGAAGAAGCTACCTCAGCGTTGTATCCAGTCTGTAGCTTTTGGAGAAGAACCCGGTTTGATGATGTTCTGTGCCGAAAAAATCGACAACGAGCTTTCCGAAGAATATTCCGGCGATGTCTTAATTCAGCATTCCATCATGTCTGTAAGACCGGCGAATAAGAGCTCTGCGTACGGGAGTGTATTGGCTTAAATAATCAAAAATCTCGTTGTAAAAAACAGAGACCGCTAGATTATCGTAGGCTCCGTTGAATAGATGTTCCCCGTTTTTCGAGCTCAAATCATCACAAACATCACTGTAATGTAATCACAACGGTTAAAATCGTAGTCCTGTTCATTGGCTATCGATGGCTGGGAATCCTCAAATCGACGTATGTCTAACCGTAGGACGAATGGATTATGATGGCGATCAGGTGTTAAAATGGATGAAGGGGCTTCAATCACTTCCACGCTGCTGCCATTATTCACGAAGGCCAAATCAAGCAATATTTCGTTGACGTTACGGATGTCCCAAATTAGCTGAAGTCCGCTGGCTACCATGCTCTCAGTTAGCGCAAGCTCCTGCTCAGAAGAAGCGTTTGTTGGCAAGTAACCTCCGATATCGACGTCGAAAGACCACGACAAATGTGGAAGGTTGTAGTCGCCAACAATTACAACAGTATCACTCACAGCGGCAGCATTTAAAATCTGTAAGGCAGCTTCGGAATGCCGGAGGTTGCGTTAGGGTTCTCTGTTAGGTCTCAGATATATACCACACACGACGACTAATCGATCTGCAAGAGACTCTTTCATAGCGACCTGCTCAAGTGACTCGCTTCTATTAAATCGAACGGGAATTCTTTGTAAACAGGATTTTACTGCAATGCGAACCCCTCTGCCTCATTGAAGTTGACTGGTAGAGGAGCTGAGGCCACAGCGGTAAATGTTGTAATTCGGAGCCAATTCGGAATTGCTCATGCCACAGCGCA
The DNA here is from genome assembly GCA_024533555.2 of Aedes koreicus. NCBI lineage: Eukaryota > Metazoa > Arthropoda > Insecta > Diptera > Culicidae > Aedes > Aedes koreicus. Next base: position 196,188 of record JAHHFK020004245.1, read on the forward strand.
GCTAGGTTTTTGTTAGCACAATAACGTCGTAATCACGAGATTCTGCGGCCAAAAACAAGTTGTTGGTCTTCGTACGTATACCACCCACGTTTTGTAAAGCTCAGCGAAAGAAGGAAGTACGTTCGATCCAGCGCTCCGTTATTTTGGAAGATTTTTCGAGTGCGATCCTTGGAAATAATTAGTTTTTTTTCTCAAAATCTATTCACTTCAGTGAAAGGAGTGAATGTGAGTTTTTTTTTTCTAAGAAGGCAGTGTGGTTTTCCAGTGAAATAAGAAAATCAAGCAGTGCTTGCTGGCGAATTATCATCCCGCTAATTTTCGCTTCATCCCCGCGTGGTGACGCTAACCAGCGATACACCACTACATCGCCAGCGGTCATCCGGCATCGTCGAGCGAGTGCACCCGAAGGCGATCGGATTCACCCGTACACCTCCACGCAGCGCACCGCTCCCCGCTGCCCGCATAGAAGTGCGAAGCTCAGGCATACGTGGTGCGTCAGCAGCAGCAGCAGCAGCAGCAACAGATCAGTAATATTAGTTAAGTTTTTTTCCTCTGTCTCTCATCCCACTAGAGTTTAGCGTTAATTTGTGTGTGTTCCTGTTTTGTGTTTGTGTGTGATTTAAATTTTTGGGGGCGTTCAACGCTCCCACAAGTAAGGCAAATCGTGCATGTTGAAGAGGTTCTTTCTACATGGACGGTTTAGTTGAAAAAGTGCCTTTGCCACCTGATGATGGGGAGGCACAAATAAATTTCCGGCCGCGATCTTATCCAATGGACTCGGTCGGTCCATGGGTTGTCTACTTTCAGCCCAAAAAGAAACCTTTGAATGTATATCAAATTACAACTGATCTGACGAAGCGATTCTCAGCCGTGACAGAGATCACGAAAGTAAAATTTAATAAACTCCGTGTTGTCGTCTCTAACCTGAAGCAGGCTAATGAGATTGCTTCCTCCCAGCATTTTACACTGGAATATAGAGTTTATATTCCAGCTCGTAAAAAAAAAAAAAAAAAAAAAAAAAAAGGGGGAGTCTGTGCACTGAAATTTTGGTGAAGCGGGCGGTTGGCCGATTCAATAACCCTCTGCTCCCCCCAGTACAGATACTGGAAGTAACAAAATTAGTCAAAATATCGCACAGCGAGGGTAAGAAAAAAGTTACCCCCACAGACTCGTTTCGGGTGACCTTTTCTGGCTCTGCCCTTCCTCACTACTTAGAACTTGACAAACTTCGGCTACCTGTGCGGTTATTTGTACCCCGGGTAATGATCTGCCAAAACTGCCAGCAGATGGGGGCATTGGGCCTCTCATTGCGGCAATAAGGCACGCTGCTCAACTTGCGGGGAGAAACATGAGGTTGGTCCCCAGGCAGATAACACACTAAAATGCGTTTTCTGCAAGGGAACTCCTCCCCATGCTCTTTCGTCATGCCCGGCGTACAAACAACGCGGGGAAAAATTGGAACGTTCTCTGAAACAACGTTCAAGGCAATCTTTTACAGAAATGCTTAAGAAAGCCTCGCCACCCGATATCAATACAAATCCTTTTGCTGCTCTGTCAGATGACGAGTCTGATTCGGACTTGGTTGAGGAGGGGACCTCTTTCAGTTTTCCGGAAGGTGCTTCACGGAAGCGAAGCAAGACGCATCCGAGTACAGGGAAAGTAGCTGAAAAGAAGCCCCAAATCAACATGCCCAATTCAAAGAGCAAAAAAAATAAGGATAATCCAAATCCTCCTGGTTTTCGAAGTGCCAACTACACACAGGATTTCCCATATCTCCCGGGGACATCCAGAACCCCTGATGCCCCGATTTTAGAACAGAAGACCCCTCTTCATCTGGGCTGTTCTCATTTGACGATACCCTGGAAGGTATTTTCAAGTACCTCGAAATGTCTGACCCTTTTAAAAGCATTGTTATGGCAATGCTTCTCACTGTGAAAACTTTTTTTAAAGAAATTAACATTAAAGTGGCCCCTCCTTGCAGCTATCATTTCCTTCGATGGATAATTTGCCAAAAGAGGTCAGGGATTTTATCACTGTTCTGCAGTGGAATTGTCGAAGTCTTATTCCTAAACTGGAATCATTTAAATTTTTAGCTCACAATATCAGTTGTGATGCATTTGCTCTTTGTGAAACATGGCTTTCTCACCCGAAATCGATCTTCCGATTCACGATTTCAACATTATTCGGCTTGATCGTGAGAGGATTCACGTGGAGGAGGAGTACTTTTGGGGATCAAAAAGTGCTACTCCTTCTATAGAGTGAATTTTCCTCCAATTCCAGGTATTGAAGTTGTCGCATGTCAGGCTGTTATTAAAATAAAAAGCCTTTGCATTGCTTCCGTTTATATTCCTCCTAGAGCCTCAATTTACCAAAAACAACTTTCAGATATTTGTTCGGTTCTTCCTTCTCCGCGGTTGGTCATGGGAGATTTTAACTCTCACGGTACCGGCTGGGGAGAACTGTACGATGACAACCGGTCTTCTTTGATATATGACCTCTGTGACAACTTCAATATGACCGTTCTCAACAATGGAGAAATTACACGCTTGGCTGGTCCATCCTCACTTGGCAGTAGGTTAGACCTCACACTTTGCTCGAATTCATTATCGTTGGATTGCACGTGGAATGTGATCCAGGATCCCCACGGTAGTGATCATTTGCCTATTAAAATTCCGGTTGCCACCGGGCTCACTCTGCCGGAATCGATCAACGTCACGTATGATCTAACTCGTAATATCGATTGGACAAGCAGTTCAGGACAGCAATAGATGAAGCTGTTACAACGGTAGAAGGGCTCCCACCGCTGGAGGAATATAACTTCCTCTCCAACCTGATTTTGGAAAGGGCGCTTCATATTCAAACTCGACCAGTTCCAGGAACGTCATTTCACAGGAAACCTCCTTCTCCATGGTGGGATCAGCAATGCACCGAGGTTTACCGCCAAAAGTCCGACGCGTTCAAAGTTTTTCGTAGACGTGGAACACCTGAGCACTTCGAAAGGTACACGGCTCTCGAACGAGAATTTAAGAGCCTCATCAAGGCCAAGAAACGTGGTTACTGGCGACAATTCGTGGACGGGCTATCGCGTGAAACGTCGATGAATACCCTTTGGAACACGGCGCGAAGATTGCGTAACAGAATTACGAACAACGAGAACGAGGAGTATTCGGACCAATGGATCCTCAAGTTCGCGCGAAAAGTTTGTCCAGATTCTGTTCCAGCACAAATGTTTCCTCGCGAAACCACGAATTCGATAGATGAGATCAGCCAACCTTTTTCAATGGTAGAATTTTCTCCCGCACTCCTTTCGTGTGGCAATACGGCTCCAGGGCTGATAGGATCAAGTTCAATCCCGTTTAAGAACCTCCCAGACGTCGCTATGAGGCGCATGCTGAACTTGTTTAATCAGTTTCTGGCTCTCAACATTGTACCGGGATGATTGGAGACGAGTGCGAGTTATTGCCATTCGAAAACCTGGTAAGCCCGCGTCCGACCACAACTCCTATCGACCCATCGCGATGTTATCTTGTATTCGAAAGTTGTTGGAGAAAATGATCCTCTTCCGCCTGGACAAATGGGTTGGGATGAACAACCTGCTTTCAGATACTCAATATGGTTTCCGTAGGGGTAAAGGAACGAACGACTGCCTCGCGTTGCTTTCCACAGAGATTCAGTTAGCTTTTGCTAAAAAAGAGCAAATGGCTTCTGTTTTCTTGGATATCAAGGGGGCTTTTGATTCAGTATCTGTTGAAGTTCTCTCAGATAAACTCCACGCTTGTGGTTTTTCACCATTAATGAACAATTTGTTGTACAATTTGCTGTCAGAGAAACATATGAGCTTTTCTCATGGAACCTCTACAGCTTCTCGATTTAGCTACATGGGTCTCCCCCAGGGATCATGTTTAAGCCCCCTTTTGTATAATTTTTATGTCAAAGACATTGACGGTTGTCTGAGTGAGAATTGTACGTTAAGACAACTTGCAGATGACGGTGTAGTGTCTGTCACGGGACCCAATGGGGTCGATCTGCAAGGACCCTTACAGGATACCTTGGACAATTTGTCTACTTGGGCTCTCGAGCTAGGTATCGAATTCTCTACGGAGAAAACTGAGTTGGTAGTTTTTTCTAAGAAGCATAACCCTGCACAACCGAAGCTTCAAATTTTGGGTACACCGATCGCATCCGCAAGATCTTCTAACGTTGTACCGGACAACGATTTTGTCGGTTATAGAATACGGTAGTTTTTGTTTTCAGTCAGCGGCTCGGTCGCACATCATCAAACTGGAACGTATTCAGTATCGGTGTCTTCGTATCGCGTTAGGTTGTATGCACTCGACTCATACCATGAGTCTGGAAGTGCTGGCTGGCATGTTGCCACTCTCGGATCGGTTTTC
>JAHHFK020004246.1:0-38455 GCA_024533555.2 Aedes koreicus
GAGCATAAATACCCTCCGGTGACAAAAGCTGTGAAAACAGCTTTGGCTGCATCACATGGCTAAGGCTAAAAAAGGAATTGAGAAGCAAGATATGTCAGAAGTAATTCTAGTACAGGCCATGCTAGAAGGCGTTTCGACCGCGTGTAATGAACAGGCTTCACAAAAACGAGCTGCTGACCAAGTGCAGGAGTTAGTGGAGAAAAAAAAGTCGCTTGATTACAGGCTTGTATACACTCAGTGTTCACTCAGTTCATTTTTTCTGTACATATACAACAAATGTATAAAAGATTTAAGAAATACTAAAATTTGAAAATTACTTTTTTGGCATTATTTGGTAAATATTTTAATTAATTTAGTCGCCAAAGTCACTATTATTTATCCATAAATCTGCTACCGGCCTTGTAAAGAGCACTCGTGCACGTAAGGAACTGCAGGTCAAATGTTAGGCTTGATCAAACTGTTGTATAATTTAATTTAAAAGTTTAATTATTTAATGAAATTATCCCGGGCAAACGCTTGCCGTTCAACTCGCTATCGCTCGTCGAACCTAACTACATAAAATATCCTCCGTTTGCATTATACCGGGCAAATTCTTGAATTAGTCGTTGAAGTCGCTTGAAGACGATATCGGAAACATCGAACATTCTACCTTCTTACTTTTCAATCCTCAACTGCTCAGCAGGCAACATTGGAATTTCTAGCACTTGGAGTAGAGCACAACAAATCCTTGCTACTAAAGGCCGTTCACATCAAAATCCGGACAAAGTATTTATCCTGTTTCTTAGTCAAATCACTACGAAACCTGTACATAAACAATACATAGACAAACGTTAATCACACACATTGTTTACAAAAGCGCCTTCGGAATTCAAGATGGCGCCGTCTGAACTAGCACGCAGGAAATCTATCTTGCACAGATATTTGGAAAATCCCAATTCTATTGTTCGATTCATCGCAAAATCATTAAATGTGCCAAAATCAACTGATGCAGATGTGATTAAACGTTTTAAAAAGGGTCTTACTGTAGTAAAGAAGGCTGGAAGTGGTGGTGAACATGGACAAAGGAACACAAGGAAGGAGAAAAGAGTCCTTGCTGCTTTTCAGGCAAACCCGAAGGTGTCAACACGGACAGTTGCGAAAAAAGTGCAAATGTCAACCGGTTTTGTGCAAAAATTGAAGTCTAAGGCTGGATTGAGATAATTCAAAGCTCAAACATACCGAGATCGTAACGCAAAGCAACAAAACTCGGTAAAAACACGCTCCAGAAAGCGTTATGAACAATCTATCACAAAATTCCATTGTGGATGACGAAACATACTGCTTCAAAAAATTCAAATATCTCTCGGGAACGGCATTTAACACTGCAACGGAAAGATGCCCCTGAACATCTGAAACGAGAGTATAAAACCAAATTCCCTGAAAAATATCTCGTTTGAAAAGCAAGGTACCTTAAACGCTGGTACCGTAAACGCTGAGATTTACCGGCAAGAATGCCTCAAAAAGTGGCTCTTACCTTTCCTGAGAAAACATGCAACTCATTCCTTGTTCTGGCCAGATTTGGCCAGCTATCATTACACTAAAGATACGTTAAAATAACGTTATTTACGTTACCAAAGGTTGTAATCCACCAAATTGTCCACAGCTCCGCCTGATTGAAACATACTGGTCAATGGTCAAGGGAAACCTCAAAAAGCTTGGTGGAGAGGTATCAGAGATCCAAGAATTTCGTTCTAAGTGGCTTACTGCTTTGAAGAAAATTGACAAGGACACCGTGCAAAGATTGATGACAGGAGTGAATAAGAAAGTGCGCGCAACAGCGTATGGAAATAAATCCATATAAATCTGTATGCAGTTGTGTTGAGTGTCACATTTATCTATAAAATGAAATAAATAATATGAATCAAAAACATACTATTGTTTTTCTACAATATTTTTTTCATGTCCGGATTTTGGTGTGAACGGCCTTTATGTCACATTGTACAGTATACACTCCCGTTTCATTTTACTCAATTTTTGATTACAATTGTATACTATCTCTTTTTCTCTCACGGAAAGTTTACTCCATTTTCGTAAAAAAAAGGGGATCTACTCAATTTATGAGTAGATCCACTTTTTACGAAAATTGAGCAACATTTTCGTGAGAAAAAAAGAGATGGTATTCAATTGTAATCAAAAAATGGAGTAAAATGAAACGGGAGTGTAGTGTGTCTGACTCAGCATCATGCTAAAAGATCATTAAGGTGAATTGCTGCTCCGTGTATTTTTTCCTATCTTTTATCTCTCTCTTGCAAATTTACCAAGCTATTTCAAATTGATAAATCTCGATTGTTAGTGAATGAACATCAAATCGAACTACATCAGATTGCCCACAGCAAGTAAGCATACAAAGTGATGTGATTAAATATCCAATATCTAGTACAGATTCTAAATTTTGAGGTAATGGCTGCCGTCGAGAATGCTTCAGCATAAGCCCTTAATCTCTTATGAGTTGGTTAAGAACATTCTTACCGAACGTTTTTCTGACAACCAATGTTTGGCAAAACTGTAGTTGAGAAAATTGTATATAAGAACAACTATTGAACAGAAGGTTTGCTTTCTCTACATTACCCGCAATTTCGAAATAAAAAATTCTAATTACTGTTAGTTTCTTATCAAGTGTGCTCAAAATGCAAGATGTTGTTCAGGTCACGATTTGAAATCATTCAAGCATAGGGGGAGGGAACATTTCAAAATTTTTATCAGTCTAACGGGAATGTTAGGGAGCATTTTCCCAATTTTTATGGACCAAATATTTGAAAAAATAGTGATCAAAACTCGAAAATGTCTGGGTCATACCCATATACCCATATACCCATATTTTTGAAATATAATTGCTCAATTATTGCTTTTCCTATGAACTAAAGATAAAATCGCACAGGTAGTAAATTGTGCAGTCGATTATAAAGCCATAACTCAACTGATGATCACACGAGGAGATAAAGAGCACAGAAGTTAATACAACATAAGTTCCACAAAAACAATCGACAGCCATTGCAAGCTAATGATAAGAGATTTCCAAGAACCCGTCAAAGCTCATGACCAACACAATTGTTCAAACAAACAACAGGAAGCTCGGCATTCCTCAAATGTTGCCGCCGAAATTGGATACTGAACCAACTGAGGCCAAGCCTAGCAGCAGTTGTATATCGATTGTCGTTTAAGTGTCAACTGAACCTTTCGAGCGAACGTGGGTGTCATTATCACGTTCCAATAATAGCTTACTTAATGCCATGAATGGAAAAAACTTATTTGCACATGAATGTATGTTGATTTTTACGTCTCTTTTATGACATATTTTAAACAATTAACACACGCGTTTCCGTTCTTTTACCTCACTTGGTGCTCTCCTGGCAACAATTAAATAATTACGCCACTACATCCAATGAATAAGCCGGCAACTTTTCCAAAATCGCACTGGACGATTAGAACTCCCAAAGTCGTAAACACTAGCGAGTAAATATACAATCTTCTACCACTCGTAGACCAGCGTTGATAGCTTTCGTAAGGGTTCTCACTTTTCAGCAACCGCTCAGGAGGTATTTGGAATCTCTTAACCCGTTGGGGGTGGGTTGTTTTGGATGTTTTCCACGCAAAACATTGTGTTTATTTTGTTAGTTAGTGAGCCGGTGGCCGGTGTGTTTATAGCAAGAGAAAGGGAAGCTGGCATAAACATATCGAATGGTGGCCAGAAAGCAATCACAATCACGTGTTTCCAATGCGGGGCCATTCGTCAATTAACAACAGACTGGTTTACATGGCTTCATTGTGTAATCTATAATAACGCGCGACCCACGCAAAAAGATATGATATAGTTTATTACGGAGTAAAGTTTGCGCTTTTTTTATTGTCCACGAACTAAATGTCGTTCCCAATTCGTGCACTATTGACATAAACCGAGAGACAATACACAGAAACCTACGCATCCCAATTGACTGTACCTAAGCTAATCGACAGGCAAGATCAAATGGAGTAGTATCCCGTTTCATTAACTAAGAAAACATGCCATAATGGGTGTCCTATATTGACCTGAGAACAAATAGTGTCCATCCATAAAAATAAAAAACTAGCGCATGCCATTGCCGTCGTAGTCGCAGGTATCTAAAGCTGTCGTAAAAGAAACATATGTAGATACACCAATTGCCAAATAGTACCAACCTATCGGATAGAGTGCGTACTTGAACTCTTCCTCCGTTTCGAAGCACACGAACGGCATGACTGGTTCCGAGAGATTGTTTTGCATAAAGCAGTACCGGTTCCTGGTGTACAGTTTGTCGTCGAAAATAATGCTGCCATTCTGGAAATAAAAACGAAAACGAAATATGAGGGTATTAATTGCTTGTCGAAGCGAGGGTGGACTGAAATTATATGATCATTGCTGAAATTGGTTGTCACAAGTTGAAGTAACGGTTGCACAAAAGTCGATCGCCGACCGCACTCGCTGTTATCCAATAAATTGGTCTGAGTCTATGCATGAAACAACCAGAACAAAAAAAATATGTAGACATTTAATTACATGTAATATTACAATACTACAGAAAACAATGAGAATGTTATTGGATGAATTGTAAATTCTGTGTATGGTTTGATAGTAGAGAATCTATGGTAAATAGTGGAGGTAGCCCATCGTATCTTCCGGTCCGCCACTAAGCATCGTGCTATGAGGTATCAGTTGGTCGAGGTGCAGGACTGCCAGTCAATCAGCCAAATTTAGAAGACGTCTGCATTGAGATTTCTCAAATTTTAGTTTTCCGCCCACTATATCATAAAAACATTGCGATCGGTTGAGTGGAATAGAAATAATGAAATCATTGGGTGCAAAATAGATGAATGAGGAAATCAATAGAAGCATAATGTTGCCAGAAGGCACGAAATGCTCCGAGAGACGTTAATTTCATCAAATTCTTCAATAATTTTTTTAGGTGCATTATTAAATATTTATTTATTTGTGTGGTCCTCAGCTACTCACAAAAAAGCGTATGGTCAAATGAAGTTCCTGATTCTTAACGATATAGCTTTGAATCTCCGGCGCAGCACCTCGCGAGTCAAATGATAATCAAATGAAGACGACTTACGGTTGAAGACTCTTTGGAATCCGCTCATAGCCTCAAACATGCTACGGTTTGTACGGTGGCGACGTTGATGTCGATTTGATGTAAAAGAGTTGGACAATCAATTTTTCCCTTCAGAATTTCAGCTTATCGTATCTCTATGAATCCACAAGGGCTCAAAGTGGATTAACTGGTACCGATTATCAGCGTGGGAGACGATAAGCATCAATCCATATCGTCCAGGGCAATCTTCGCAGAGCAAACCGAATGAATTTCGTTGAACGGACTCTACTCTTCGCACGCTGTTATGGTAATTGGGATTCCAAAAAAAGTAGCAGTATTCTATCACAGATTGGACGAGGGAGCAATAGAGCGATTTCAAACAGAAGATATCCGTGAAATTTTCGCCATCCTGATGGTGAACCCAAGCGTTCTGATGCCTTGTCGATCATGTAAGTGATATGCTGTTTGTACTTGAGTTGACAATCCAAAATAACTCAAAGGTCTTTGATAAGACTCATACGTTGTACCTCAACACCTTGTTGATTATAGCTGAGAGCGATCGGTGTTTTTTCCATGAGAATGTTACTACTTAACACTTATTTGGATTTACAACCATGCGGTTCAGATGGCACTAGTCAGCAAAAGCGTTGAGTTAGCTTTGAAGAAAGTGACAATCAGCGGTAGTACGAATGATTAGGAGAAGGTGGGGGGGGGGGATTGTATCCGTAATGTATGAGGTGAGACACAGTAGACTAGTAATAGTCGACTGACCTTCCATGAACCCATGCAGATCTTCACTCAGGTAATGTTTAAATTGAGAGATTAGTGGTACCATAACTACCAATTCGAACAATTTAGAGATGGCGCTAAACGTGTTGTGCCGCGGTAGTGGTCGATATTCCGTTTACATCCTTGCTTGAGAAATATCATCGTCAGATAAGTTCTCATCAGCAAACACACTGGCAAACTTAACGTTAAACAAATCACAAATCTTCTGAGTGGAAGGATCCGTCGTCATGATGGATGGAAGGCCAGACTCTTTTCGCTGCTTGTTGATATAGGGTAGGGAACGGCTTAATCAGGGGTCACTATTTTAATCAGTTGTTAGGAAATAGGTCTATAACTCCTACATTTTCCAAATTATTTCATTTTTAATGATACGATCATAAGCTTTATCTATTGGGCCAATGATTCGATGTATGAATCATGATTGATCACCAATTTATTACTGTCATTTTGAAGATTTAAAATACATTATCTAGAAACCATCAGTTTCTGACCTGCTGAAGAAGTTCGCTCAAATGTTGCATTTGTGTATTTTGCATTTGCATCGCGTGTACCGGAGAGCATGTCTTCATCAGCTCTCTCCCACAACTAGGCTTGTTGCCAGAATGTGATGTTGAACATTGAGTTAAATTTATTACATATTTAGATAATCTGATATCGCTATTTATTTCATGTTTCTTCCAGTCATTGGAGATTGATCTTTGCTTATGATTATATTGTCCATCATCTGGCACTATCATTTGCAATAAAAAATATGTTTCGGAGCTGTCCAATAGTACCCAACGATAAATAATGCTTCGCTGTTGGGCTGCAGCTATGGCATCACTGTTGCTTTTTAGAGAGCCCATGTTTCCTCTCTTCTTTGATAACCATGGATATAGCGCACCGGTATTGTAACGTGAAGCCTGCTATCTCTTGCATTTGTTTGTTTTTAAACGAAGCATCCCGTTTGTCGTACATGTCCGTGAGAGTAAATGAAATAAGAAATGCACATTGCCAATCTAAAGATCAATGACAAAGTTTGGTCGTGTACGTTTGTCTCATAACCTGCTAGTACACGAGTTTGTGATCGTAGCAATCGACATGTTTTGGTTGATTGTTTTGGAGAGCGGATGGGTAAAACGAAAGAGCGGGTTGAAGAAATTGACGTTTGCGGCAAATCGTGAAATGGCCTAAATAATTTTGCCTTCACACACATGCACGGAACAATACTTACCTGTCATAGAGGTTATCTTGATCACATGCATGGAATCGCATTCATGTTATATTGTTAGTTTATGTACAGATTGCGGAGCTGAAGAAAATATTTTCTTGATCGGAAAGCAATCCGCATGCTTTTAATAAGTCCCTTCAATTGGGAACTTTATTCCATGGCTATGAAATGTTCTGAGTCCAATGCTCGTTTTTGAAATTATGTTTCGATAGATCAGAAGTAAGCAGAAGGATTAACGTCTAAATATTGGTAGTTCTTATTATAGATTACATACAGCATCATCAAATGTCCCAGGTGCTGAATAAACTGCTTAAAACCCATCCTGTATCCTATTAACTACAAGAATTGCTCCACAATATCCATGTTCCACAAAAAAAACCTAAGACGAATTGTTTCGCCACACGTAGTAAGCTTAAATTAACCAAATTCTATAACTGACAAGTGCACCAACATAAAAAGCTGCTAGGATCTTCGCATAGTCGTGTTTCCATTTTCAGTTTACTATATTCGTCCACAGGTACAATAGAATTACATTAAGGTATTTTTTTTTTTGCACGTTTTTTTATGCGGTTTGTTTTCGGCGACAACTTCAGAATGGAACAACTTGGGTAAGAAGTAATCAAATGGCAGTTTTTCAAAAAATTCACAATTTTTGGTGTAAATACTCAATATAAAAAAAAAACTGTATTTTGACCATTGCATGAAAAGGTAACACATGTAAACAAAATTGAAGCAATATAACATGTTTATGCATGTGAATTGATCAACTCTATTTAGTCTTTTTTACGCGGTTTCATAGTAAAGGTGGAACTTATTCCCCGTGTAAAAAAAGACCTGAGTGTATATCGTCAAAACATAATTTGTGGTTTGTTTGGCGCTAAATAAATTTAAACTGAACTGATCGAAAAACATGTGTTCATAAAACAGCGATACGGAAAACCCCAAGTAGGGGAACATCTATTAATTATGTCACGCAAAAAGTGACTTTTTATAACCCCCACCCCTTGTCACGTTTTTTGTATGGGCCTTCCAAATGTTTTGTATGGATTGCCACGTTTTCCCAAACCCTCCTCTCCCTTACTGTGTTACATTATTAATGGACCTTCCCTAGCACCGAAAACATAAATATTCCTGTTTTATATTTCGTGTATCATGCTGTAGATCTATAACAGGATATTTGAAGAAATGTTGTCATGAAGGTGTTCGTTTGATGCAATTTATTACTAGATTCTGTTAGCCGCCTAATTTATTTGTCATACATGTGTTTGAGGTTTTTCAGCTAGGGCATGTTTGTTAACGTCTGAAATCTTGTCAGCATATTATGTTTCATAAATGTATCATCATAAGTCTTCCGTATTTCAACAAACAAACATGCGAAAAATAGGCCAAACGCAACAAAACTAGTCAGGTATGTTTGGTTAGCGTCGATTTGGACGGAATAATACAAGTTTTGAGCTTTGCTTTAGACAAATATACATCAAATATATATTTATATCACATGCTCGATTGCAACTGCAACTTTCAAGTACCTAGTTCAGTTATGCTAGAATAAAATTTCAGTTGTCAATTGCTTACATGATCGAACATCAGGATTGGTAAAATTGGTTGCCTGATAATGTTTTGATACTTCAAAACGTCAGCGCAATCGAACAATTAGTCCCTAATAAGGTTGGCAAATATGCATGATGCTGGTAAGGTTTAAGAGGATTCTGACTAATTTATATCTCACCTGTCAAAATGATCGAGTGGTAAGAACACCGATCTAGTAATCTTGGAGTCCATAGTATGAACCTGGTTCATGAACGCTTTTTTGCTGCCGACTAAAATTTGTGTTAATAATGTTTAAAACGATTGTCTGACATCAATTATGTTTCATATGCTCCTTCTGCGCTATTTCAATTTTATAGTAGAACCCAAAAAGGTTAACCATCATCGGAATGGCAACATAATCATTTATCACATTTAGGCAAAGATACATGCAATCAAACATTTCGTGTTACTTGGGAAGATAAAACACAATGTAGGGCTTGGACATTGCTAGACGGTACAAATGGTGCCGAAACCAGGATAGATTTTTGTATGGAGTGGTTTTAAAAAAAATAACGTATTTGTACCAAAGGAGTGGAATACACCAAACTGCCCAGAGATTCACCCTATCACCCTGCTAGGAGACGAGTTTGTGGTCTTAGCAATCGACATTTTTTGGTTGATTGTTTTCGAGAGCGGATGGGTAAAACGAAGAAGCGGGTTGAGGAAATTGACGTTTGCAGCAAATCGTGAACTGGCCTATTTCATTTCGACTTCGCACACATGCACAGAATCGCACTCATACAATATTGTTAATTTATGTACAGATTGAGGAGCTAAGAAAAACATTTTTTTAATCGGGAAGCAATTCGCATGCGTTTAAGAAGTCCCTGCAATTGGGAACTTTATTCCATGGCTATGAAAGTTTTCCAGAAAGTTTTCGGGTGCAATCGAAGCTTTCGCTGAACCTCTCGTTGGTAATGTCGAGAGAATATGTTCGTCGGTACTCGTGATTGAGTCTCACATAATGGTCCTTGGGCTGTAGGGTGCGCTACTTGGTGAACTTTCTTAGTGCGGCTCTTTTGGATGACTAATCCGCATTCGAATAGAGTTGAAGTATTGTTTCAATCTAGATTTTGCCTTTGTAAAATCAACTATTCCACATTGCAAATTGAAGGTCAACATCATCTATTCCAGAGGACACAATGTGTCGTTATGTGTGCGATAATGGTTAGTATAAAATTATTTCGGTTTTGTTGTTGTCGACACATAATTTAAAAATTTAGTTTCGATAGAAGCTCTATTAAATCAATGCAATGTGAAACAAGATTACAAACGAAACATTTGAAAATTCTAGGGTTTTTTTTCATTAGGGCGAATCTACAATTGAGAGACTCTCTCCGGGCTCGCTCTCTTTCATTCATAAATCAATCACCTTTACGTTTTTCATTCTACTATTTGTAGAGTATGCTAGCCAGCACTGTTGTGTTTCGATCTGTACTAAAGAATGCTTCGAAAGTTTTATAATGGCGCTGTAATGAATGAAAGAGAGCGAACCCGGAGAGAATCTCTCAATTGTAGATTCGCCCCAATGAAAAAAAAACCCTAGAATTCTCGGCGTTCTTTTGACGTTTGGATGCTGATGAGCTTTCGGCGAGTTTCAAACAAAGAGAAAATCTTGACCAACATATTTTACAAAGTGCAAAAAACGGAACATGTTTCTGTATTGACTCAAATCGCTCTTTATTTGTGTCTGGCAACAGTAACCAAACTACACAACAATATTCCAGTATTGACCTAACACAGGAAGTGAATAATGTTTTATTTGTGCAAGAATCGATCGTGAAAACAATGGCGTAAGTGTCTCTGCTTACGGACCCGCCCAAACGTTTTTGGCCCTTCATACAGAAGCTTGATGATCACAAACAATAACGGAATCCTGATCAAATCGTTTTTCAGATTATTCCTCTGCTATGGAAAGTTACCTTGCTTCAATAGATGGTAGTATTACATAATCAATCATCATCACCAACACAGTTCAGAGAAAGCCAACCAAACTCTCGTAAAGGGGAACACGCGACGAACAAGATAAGAAACAAGTGATGAAAGTACACTGAACCCAAAAACCATCTTGAAATCGTATCGAAAAGTAATTCGATTGCGCCCTTTAACGAAAAGCATTCGGAAATCGGATGATTGTCTTATGGTTAGATCCGTATGACGATCATCAATGTTTCGTATGACACTCAACCAAATTCAATATGATGTTTGTTTCAAAAGTGTGTAGATTTATTAGCGATCTATGAATAATTTCCACGACATAAATTTATTTCACATTTCACTTCCTCAACCGTTGAGCAAAGACTGCAACGGGAGTACAAAAATTGAAGGAGTCAGGAAATATTGATTTCGCAACTCCGTAGGAAGCGATCGGGTTTCGATCCTTTATTCGTGACGGTACCAGTTCTGATAGCGATTGATAGGTTTTTACCGAATGATGTAAAATGGAATGTTTGTCATCCTCATTTCAAATGATTTGCGTCATAGGGCTTTTCCAATGCAATACGCATTCAACTTTGGGATGACGATTTTTCGTACAGCGTTCATCAGAATTTTAACGGGAGGTCAATTCACTTCGCGTATTATTAGTTGTTCAACATTAGAAGCATAATCATCTGGTTTCTAGAAAATCGTCCTCCGCCTGCATCTATCATTCGAAAATGCGATTTCAATGTTTTGATATCAACCGACGGAGGATTCATCCGATAAAAGGAGGATGTTTGGGTTCAGTGTATACAAGCGCAAGCCCAACATGTCGGTCAGAGGTGTTGCCAAAAAAGTGGATGTAGCTAAGTCAACTGTCTAGCACATTAAAGTGAGATACAGGCTGAGGTCATTCAAAACCCAGAAGAAACCTCGGCAAGATGATAAAAGGCTTGAAAAAGCGAAAAGTCGGCCCCGAAAGCTATATCGTTGTTAACCAAACATACAGGTCGTACAGGACGATGAGAAATACGTGAAGGCTGACTTTTCACAAATCCGTGGTATTACCTCTACACTACGGAGGACAGAGGAAGCCTAGATTCTAAGTTTAAAGAAGAAAGCGTTCAGTAAAATCAGCCAATCATTCATCTCAATCTCAATATTAACAGTGAAATCTACATCGAAGAGTGCCTTCAAAAACGCATACTGCCAGTTCTCAACACTAAAAATAAATTTTAGTTTATATTAACAATTCGAAGGTAGAACTAACGATTCTATTCGTTGTTTTCTGCAACGAAACTAATTTGTACTTTAAATGAAGCTGCCTTCGTAATAAATGCGACACGCGCAACTGTCAAAAGCACGGAAGCATTTGTTGACACCGAAAGAACTTCCGTGCATTATACGAGAACAATGCGAACAGCTACAAATATTTTGTTACAAATTAAAAAGAAACGTCTCTCTGTGGGTTGCAGGAATGACTGGCAGATCTGCTTTATCGACTCGAAATGTAGTTGAGAAAAAAAAAGCGCAACCACGAGGAGTTGTCCAGCGCTTTTTTTATGTTTCTGACATGAGATTCGATCCCGTACATTAGCTGTTCTTAAATCCGTGGTTGATCCATGGTGACATTAAGACATTTATTCGGTAATTCTGCTACGCTTAATCAATCATGTAAAGCTATTGTTTTTTAATATTTATGTTATGAAACGTGTATAAAGCAGTTATAAAACTCTATTAACTCATAGTCAAAGTTCTGTGTGTGTGACTGTTAACTAACGATTGTTAAACAGTGTCATGCAAATTAAAGACTGAAGATTCAAGTACGGCTATTAATTGTGCAAGCCAAGGATCACAAGTTCAAGTCGGGGATCGAGCAACGTCAAATTTGGGTACTGTATATAAAAAAGTTCTTTCAAAGGAATGAGTAATATATAAAGTAATAAATCAACTATACTACCTACTGCTAATAATAAATAAAATAAAAAAACGTCCTTTCAAAGTTTACCCATTACATTTTGGTGTCATTAATAACGTTAGATAAAGTTTTTGAATACACTTTTTTGTAAATCTTTGTTAAACCATTGCTAAGCAAAACAAAAAATAGGTCATATTATTTTTGTTTAAGAGATAAATTAAAGCTCGACAATGGTTGATACATAATTTGTACAACTGTTTCATTTGTAAAGTGTTCCAAGAGTTGAGTTGATGCTTAACAATGTTTATACCAATTGTTAAATTATGTTAGCTGTGTAATAGATATACATGAGAATGGTTGAACAAACTTTTTTATTCAAAAGTTGTTATGCAGCGGATGTTGAATAGGTTCTCCAATTTTGAGTAAACAAAGGTTGAAGAGCAGAATTTGATTCAAAATAGAATGACGGTTGATAAGCATTAAGCTCAACAGTGAATTTGAATAAACTCTTTGACAAATTGAAATTGTTACTTGGGAAGTTAAAGGTCCGAAAGTTTGGGCGTGAGGGTTGAAATTTAACTCTATTATTAAAAAAGTGCAGAGCAACATACTTGAGGAAAATAAATGTTGTTTGTTTGGTTTTGTTATGTTAAACCTACAGGGTGCGGCAGAAAATAACTGCACTCGAAAATGTTGATATTATTGCTTGAATTAGTTGAAAATGGGATTTGAAAGAAATAGAACAAATGTTCGCATTATTTTCTGCCGCACCCTGTATAACGTTTGTGTGATGATACAAAATTTATTTCCAGATACGCTTTATTTTGACCAGATTTGGTATCCTGCTACAGTGCTTATCAAAATGATATTACCACCCTTGATTTTTCTGTTTGCGAGTGGTATGAATGCATGATGACAATCGATGAAACGGTGTCACCAATACAAATAAACGACCTAGATCAGATGGTTTTGTTGATACGTGACGTGAATGGACAAAAAGTAAGTCAATATTCCTTTTGAAAAAGATAAGACAACTTGGTGCATTTGTTCTGTTATTGAAGAATTTGTTGACAAATAACACTTTTATCATTCAGTTAACAGTATTTGCAACAGTAGCCAACATAGGAAGGCAGAAAAGTGAGCAAGAGCAAGGACAAATTTTGGCATTCAGAAAGACAGGATGGGGAATCAGGACAATTGCAAAAGAGATTGGACGTAGTCAAGGTGCAGTCTTAAATTTTCTCAAAAATCCCTCTAAGTATGGCCAGAAAAAGAACCCAGGACGTAAAAAGAAACTATCAGAAGGAGATAAGCGTCATATTATCAGCAAATCGGCAAATACAACGGCGAGTTGCTCACAAATTCGAACCGAACTTAAGCTAGATGCTTCAGTTCCGACAGTTTGGTGAACATTAAAACGTTCACCCAACATAAAGCTATCAAAAATGGTCAGTGCCCATCGTTTGCTACCTCTTCCCAGGACTGGAAGAAAGTATGATTGTAGTTTTTGAATAACTAAATAGGAGAAGGAGATATATACACAGAAACTATTTTACAAAACAATCATGTGAACCCAAGGTGATTTTCTCCGGATGGATTCGATGGCTATTGGCGAGATATTTTTCCAAAAGGAACTTTGGCGGCGGATCAGTTATGGTCTGGGGTGCATTTTTTTAACTCCGGCAAGCTGGAAATTCAGTTTGTGTCACACAAAATGAAAAGCTCTGACTACATAAATGTCCTAAAAGCCAGTTTGCTACCAGTAATTCGAAGAAGACGCAGGGCAAAACTCATTTTCCAGTAGGATAACGCAATCATTCACACTGAAACAATAAAATGGCTGAGATCTGAAAAGGTTGACGTTTTGGACTGGACAGCTTGTTCACCGGATTTAAATCCAATTGAGAACCTCTGGGGAATAATGGTACGACGAATGTATGCTGATAATCGTCAATTTTCAACAACTCAGGAACTGAAAACTGCAACTGCAAATTGAGCTAGCAACACTGCAGAAATTGATTCAAAGTATGCCAAAACGTATCTCTCAGAAAATCAGCCGTTCTGGAGGAGTAACAGATTATAAGTGCTTTTCTTGTTTTTTTTTTACGTTGATTCACGAGAAAATGAAAGTGGTCGTATCATTTTATAAAGCCTTTTTTCTTAAAAATGGCTGTTTGTGATCAGCTTTGCAACAAAATAAATAAATTCTTGTTCTCAAATTTATGTTTTGGAATTAAATCTCATATGGCATCAAAGAAATATCCCAAAATTATGCACCTTTCTTGCACCATGAAATTTATTAACGGGTGTCCACTAAATAATGAGAACGAAAAAGAATGGGTCAGGAAAAAAATACCAGTGAAGTTTTGTTCAAACTGATTTATTTTATTAAAAGGGTCAACTTAAATCTTCAAACTAAGTTTAGTGAATATTGTCATATGGTCCGTGGTCCGCCGTGCGGCGCAGCTTAGTCGTTATGCTGGAACATGACCGTTGGACGGCAGCCACATCGATTTTTCGGATGCAGCTTTTGATCCTGTTGGTAAGTTGCTTGGTGTTCTTGGCCTTCCAATTATCCTTGTATACCATGGAGCTCAAAAGACCGAAGAAATCCTCGATAGGACGGCACTGTGGCAAATTTGTCGGATTCCGGTCTTTTGGGACATATGGTATATTTTGGCTCTCCAAAAACGTTAGCGTTTTTTTTGCGTAGTGCGATGATGCCTTGTCCGGCCAAAACACGTATTTGCCATCCGAGTGATGTTGTTTAAGAAATGGGATGAGTATTTTCTGCAAACACTCTCTTTGGTACACCTCCTGGTTGATGGCCAAACCGCTTGGTTTGAACCACGGCTTCGAAATACCCTTATCGGATATTACGATGTATAACATAACCTTCGATTCAAATTTGTGCTTGAACTTATACATTACTTTTGGAGGAGTAGTAGATTTGTCCTTAGTGTAGAATCGGTCGTTTCCCGGTATCTGAGACTTCGAAAGAGGAAAGTAGCTTTCGTCGTCCAGAACGAAAGATTTTCCGCCGTAATTCCGAGTCATCCAGCGGCATTGGGATTTCACGGTTTGAATCTGCTCATCTGTGTACTCTGGGGATCTGGTTTTCTTTCTACACACTATTCCTTCTTTCTTTAGCGTCTTGCAGATGAGTGACTTCGAACAATGGAACTTTCGGGCTGCTTCCCGTTGACTTACCGAATCCTTGTTGTTGAACATGCTGCGCAGCGAGCGGAGCGTTTTCTCATTCATTATTTTCGCTGGACGGCCGCAACCTTTCTTCCGGGTTACTCTCATGCATGCCAGGATACGGTATACGGTGGATACCGGAACTTTTTCACGACAAAAATGGTCCACCGTGTATTTTTTTCCACGATCTTCGTTCGCTTGAAAGAATTGTACAACGCGCGCGCGCAGTTCTTCCTGTTTCGACGGCATGCTGAACACGACTGAACATGTTAGAGTGGAATAAGAGTGTAAGAAAATTTTCTGGAGAGTGCAACGATTCATTCATCTAAAGTGACATTTCTATGCGGCCGTTTTTGTTCTGATGGAAAAGTATTGAAATCATTCTCATTTTTTAGTGGACACCCGTTAGTGGTCATATAATTATGAAAAGCACTGTACTATGCGCGGCCGCTGTTAGATTCGTACAGAGATAACAATTTGGTTTTTGTTCCGAAAACCACCGAATACACTGGAACTTCGTCCGATTGAGAAAACTTGGGCCGTCATGAAGGCCAAACTTCGTAAAATACCTAAAGTATTCGCGAAGGAGCTGACTTTGAAGAAACAGTTGGCAAAATTATCAAAAGAAGTCGGCTCCATTATTGCCGAAAACCTTATGAGTGGTGTCACGGGCAAAGTGCGGGCATTCCTGTCATGAAGAGGAGATCTAATAAACCAATGAAATAGAAATCTAACTAAAGTGTTGTTATTTATTCTCTGTAATTTTGAGGAAAATCAAAAAAGAGTTTTTGATGACCATTTTTGTGTGTTATGTTAATTTTTTTTTTTGTGATTTTTTTCAATTTCAATCTTTGCAAGGATTTATGTCAACAAGCTGCAGGAGTTTCGGAAACGTTTTGTCTAATTGGATGAATCAAAGTTCGAGTTGTTCACGAAGTCTAAGAGTATGGCGAACAAGTGAAATGCATCCAACCAACCATGAAACACGGTGGAGGGAAAGTAATGCTTTGGGGCTGTTTCACGTGGTTGCTATCGGGCCTAAATCAACGGCATCTGCGGTCATACACTCAGGAAATTATCCAAACGATATTCATACGATCAGAACTATGAACCACAAAGCAAGAGTTCCAGACTAATTCCATACGAAATCGTATGAAATGATTACTGTTGCATTAGTCGATAAAAACATAACTCATATACACTTTCAATCGACATCACTTATCGAGCGTGTGTAGTCTCGTGGGATTGTGGCTCTCCTCTGGATGCCGAGGATCACGGTTCGAATCCCAATTGCAACTTTTTTTTTCTGTGAGGAAATTTTTCATACAATCGTCCTATGAACTTCTTTCCATTAAAGAATCGTATGAAATTTGCAATAATATCTTGTGGCAAATTCTCATACGATATTCGAATGACTTCCTCTCGATTTGTTCGCTCAGTGTGGAAGAGCCGTACAGTGATCGGAAAAGCCCTTTTACACGGCGAAATTAATAACTCATAAAGCTTACATTTCCGAATCATGGTGTCTTGCACAAAGTTGTAGCTAAACAAGTTGTCCATCTTTTGGTGATAGTTTTGTAGTTCCAAACTTTACCCTAGGGCGCTGTTGCTAACTGTTTAACGAAACACAATAGAACGGTGATGTTAAAAGCAAGTTTGTAGGGAATATAATTTCAAGCAGCTTTGCTCAAGACACCATTTTAACTAGCTGTTCATTCGACCATGATAGAGGTATTTCTACACCAGCAAAATAGCTCCGAACTAATGCTGTGCACAAGCGCCGGACAGCAAGAGCAAAGTTTTGAACTACGAAATTATCATCACAAGATGAACAACTTGTTTAGGTACAACTTTGTAGAAAACACCATGATTCGGAAACGTAAGCCTTAGGAGTTATTAATTTCGCCGTAAAAAAGGCTTTTCCGAATACTGTGAGTCGTTGTTTGGATTTATAATTTGGATATTTATATTTTGGAAGAGTCGTTGCTGAAAATGAGACTAAAAAAAAACAACTACACGTTTCAGCAGGATAAAGACCCTGAGCACACAGTAAAAACAAAACACTTGCTCTCCTATCTAATAAAACCCATTTAATGGTCCCCGAAATGGCTGGGATGGGCGGGCTAGAAAATCGGTGTAACAAACAAACATATTTTGCAGCTCTGGAAAAGGCTTGGGATGGTTTGAATCTTTATTTAGCACCTGATAAACTAGTTGTGAGCATGGCTTACCGATTGCAGCTGGCCATTGAAGTAGAGGGAGCTCATATTAGCTTTTGAAAATTTGTTTTGAATTAAAATTATTTGATTTTTGTTTAATTTTTAAAGTCACGCCAATCAAAATGCATTTTAGCTTTAAACTTGTCTATTTTAGAATCTGCAATAAAAATTAATCAATGCCATGAAGGTAATACAAAACCTGGTTTATATTTTACGGAAAAATAATCAAAATCCCGGACTCGCTTGTAAAGCAGCAAGTTTTTTTTTTTTAATGTTTATATTTATTGTATCTTTTATTGTGCCGGTCACTGTTTCTACGATTTCGGCAACGGCACCCTCGTGTTCTAATTTTAGGATTTATGCTAATCAAATCGTCACATAACTCGTAAAATGTTTGCTAAGCAGCACGATTGACTCTTAAATGCATGAAACACTCGCCAACACAGTATCTGATCTACGAGCCAACCATCCAACCATATCTCGCGCCAAACGACGGGGGTGACGTCTGCTAAGCAAACCGACCGGCTGCGTTTACGCCCATAGGTGCGGTTCAGCTTCAGTAACTTAACAAAAAAAAGAGCAACAAACGCTGTTAACACATGATAAACAGTTGTACTTCACCCATCAGCGACGGTTGCTCTATTAAGATTGACAAGCCGATCGATTTGATTGGAAAACTGCCGGCGTCTGACTTTCTTCACACAGACAGCCGGTTGTCGGTAGAACTTACGCACTTCTGCCAGAAATAAGAATTGATTTGCCGGTAAAAGCGAAATGGTCGAAAGCATTTAAGGGTCGACTGCAAGGTAACTATAAATAGTAAAGCCCGTCAAGGCTATCCACATCAGTTGCATTGATCGTTCCAAACAATATAGTTAGTTTTCGCAGTAATTAGATATCAATCGGAATGTTGAAGTTATCAGTTGTTATCGTTGCTCTGTTTGGGCTCAGCGTTGCCTACAAACAGCACAGTTATGTGACACATGTGAAACATATTCCATATAAGCCGTACGTAGAGATGGAAAGCATTCAGGAAGTAGGTCAACAAGAAGGAACGGAGGCACAGCCGGAAGGAGAACAAGGAGAAGGTGTAGTCATCATGGGAGACGGTCAGGAAGAGGCCGACTCGGGAATCAGTACCGGTGATGTGATGGGAGATATCAGTGGTGAGACCGGTGGCCAAGATCCCACGCAACAGGAACTCAAGCAGGATGAATTTGGACAGGATTACTATGTTTACCCGAAGTATAAGTTTGAGTATGGAGTTAAAGATTATCACACCGGTGATGATAAGAGCCAGTGGGAAATTCGGGACGGTGATTTCGTGAAGGGAGAGTACAGACTGGCCGATGCTGATGGCACACATAGAATTGTCAAGTATAAGGCCGACGATCACAATGGGTTCCAAGCTGAAGTTAAACATATCGGCAAAGAATTTGAATACCAAGGTAAAGAAGATGAAACAGGGGATGGACATGCCTTTAGCTATACCAAACTCAAACGGTACTTGTAAACTACGCTTTTATGTTAGGATTATCAAAAGTTATGACATTATAATAAATAGAATATACAATTCCTTAATTTACAAACATACAAATAAAATGGAAAATGCATGTGTTATGAAATCACTTTAACCCTATTGAGTTTTATTTTTATCTTTAATCTTTTATCTCTTTATCTTTTTCTACACTGTATTTCAACATAATTTATGGCCTACATGCTTGAACAAGTGATAAAAACCATTAAAAGTATACAGTTTGCAAACATTTTTTTTTCTAAGCTGTTCTAGACCTTCCAAACAATGCTTGAGTTTAGATCTTGATGTTCTACATGATCAATAAGGTGACTTACGATGTCTCCGCCGTACTTATGAGTTGAAATAGCCCCACGGAACATCATAACACAGTAATTAACATGTTACAGTACATTCTACTATTCTCAATGCGTGAAGTACGTAATGAGTTATAATGTTTTGAAATGGAAATATCTGCTATAACAAAAGATATGAAGAGAAAGTATTGATAGTTCCGTTATATTTCCATCTCAAAACATGTAACAGTATTTCAAGAATACATACGGTACTCCAAACTATCCTTGAATTAAGATCTTGATGTTCTACATGATCAACAAGGCGGTTTACAATATCTCCACCGTACATATGAGTTGAAATTGCGCCACCGGACATCATGACACTGTAATGAGGAATTTATATAAAAAAAGGTATCCACGTACATTTGCTTTGTACGCGTATATTTGTGATAGTTTTAATTGTGTGTTTGACTATCATCATTCGTTTGATAACTTGTTTGCACGGTTTAAATTCTTCGTTTTAAAAATGTCACGCACTTAAAAAGACGTGAAAATTAAGGTCTTGGACACGTGGTTACGTAAAAAGGGTGTATCTATGCGACAATTGGCGGAGCGCTTTGGAATTCATCACGCGGGTGTGAAATCCATCATAATCAAATTTGGAGAACACTGTTCTTTGGATGAACTGCCACCCGGACCTTCCAAAAACTGGATCAGAAAGCAGTAGCTCTTATTCGGAAGAACAAGTCAATGTCGATACGTGCTTTGGATTCAACGTATCAAGAAACGGAACAACTTGAAGACCTACAAGAAGCAGCAAAGCTCCAAACAATGTGCAGAACAGAAGCAACGCGCAGCAACAAGGGCCTGTAAATTGTATTCACGAGTTTTGCAGCGACCGGATGCATGTTTTTTGATGGATGACGAGACCAATGTCAAAGAGCACTCAAAAACCCTTCCAGGCCCACAATATTACACTGCACACTGGTCAAAAAGTTGATCTTAACGCTCTCAACTGATAGCTGCCTAAATAGCGGAGCTAGAGAGTCTATTTGGCAAAATTGATGGATATGACAAGTTTCGTTTTTTGAAGGCATAACTTTTGTGATCAATCCCCCTAAAAGTGAGAAAAAAATGTAACTTTTTTAGGATTTTGAGATAGAAAGTTGATGTTTTCAGCAAAGTTATAGAAAAAGTCAATACAAATAACTTTGATGAAAGCATAGAAATTGTATGTTTAACCCAATTGGAGATAGAGAGCGTGTTTTAAGAGCTAATCTTCAAAAACACATTTTCACCGTAACTTTTTTATTTTAATTTTAACTACAATATAATGTTCTACAAAGATATTTAAAATATCAAAATACAAAACTTTCTGAAACATACTATACCTGCATTATTTCAGTGATTTGAGTTATTGAACTTTTTTTCGTTTTTTTTTTTTTTTTGTCGGCTGTACCACATTTAGGAGCAAGTAAGAGATAGAGATGTGGTGAATCCATCGAAGAGGTCGAGTTAACGGCCTCGCACTCCATTGGCATTGTGGAGAGATGGATGAGCTCCAGGCAATTGGAGCTAGCCCACCATAAGACTGAGGTCACGGTGGTCAATAATCGGAAATCGGAGCAACATGCGACGATCAGTGCAGGTAACTGCACAATAGAATCGAAGAGGTACTTGAGGTATCTTGGGGTTATGATCGACGATAAGCTGTCCTTTGTCAGTCACGTCGATTACGCCTAAAGCCTCTATGGCTATATCGGTATTATCCCGCATGAACGGGGTAAAGACCGTCGGGTTCGCAGATGACATCACCCTAGAGACTTCTGGCCACCAGACACCTCTTCAGGTGGAGCTAACGGCCTCGTACTCCATTGGCATTGTGGAGATGGATGAGTTCCAGGAAACTGGAGCTAGCCCATCATAAAACTGAGGTAACGGTTGCAACAAGCGACGATTAGTGATGATAACTGCACAGGTGAATCGAAGAGGTCCCTGAGGTACTTGGGGGGTCATCGACGATAAGCTGTCTTTTTATCAGCCACGTCAATTACTCCTGCAAGAAAACGTCTATGGCTATATCTGCATTATCCCGCACGATGTCGAATAGCTCGGCGGTGCAAGGGAGTAAGCGTAAGCTCCTGGTCAGTGTCGCCCTGTCCATACTTAGTTACGGCGGGCCGGCATGGATGACCGCCTCTAGTACCAAGAGCTACGCAAGTAAGCTAGAGAGTACGCACAGGCGTATGTGCCTAAGAATGGTGAGTGCATACCGAACGGCATCACGCGACGCGGTATTCGTCCTAGCGGGGATGATGTCAATAGGCATGGTCATAAAAGCGGACGTAAAGTGCTTCGAACAACGTGGAACAAGAGGTATTCGGAAGACCACTAGAGCCGCATCCATGGTTAGGTGGCAAAGGGAATGGAACAACTCCACCAAAGGTCGGTGGACCCACCGACTAATCCCGGAATCAACCGGGTGGGTCGGTAGGCGACACGGTGTAGTGAACTTCCACTTAACGCAGATATTGTCTGGCCACGGCTGTTTTAGACAATACCTGCACAAATATGGACATGCAGAGTCCTCCGAATGCAGCGAGTGCGAAGGAGTCAAGGAAACTGCGGAAAATGTGTTCTTCGCATGCCCTCGCTTCGAGATCGGCGCGAGATCTGGCATGATTGCCGTAAGCGGTCACAACACGACTCCGGAAAATTTGGTCCAGATGATGTGCCAGGACTAGGACGTCTGGGACGCGGTATACGTAGCAGCCTCCCAGATCGTCCTCGATATCCAACAAAAATGGCAAAACGACCAAAGGCAGGTTGCAGGGACTATCTAACTACTAAAGCCCTAAGTAGTTAGACATAGTGGGTGCTTAACAAGCACAATAGCCTCCTCCCCGAAGCAATACCGAAAGGTGGTCCCGGGCAGGGTCCAGGGCTTAAGGCACGGGTGGGTTTTTAGTTGGTCGAGGAGTTGGCACCTTCATCCCCACACCCTGAGGTCTTCAGGTGTCTTCCATACCGTAAAAAAAATGGGATAGAGATAGAATTGGCTGCATCTAATAGAACATTAAAAGAGCTTTCAAGTGGTGGTTAGTTTTTCCGTCCTGGAGAGTTATGCTCAAAAAAAATATCGAAGGTTTTAATATGTTTCATTATTCGAACAGTATGAAAAAAAAAAATGCGTTGTCATGGGAACCACACCCTCAAATTCATTATTTTTGGCTTAATTTTGCGTATTGTTTTTGTCTTATATTTATATTTATTTCATCTTACTTGAATTAAACTGATTATTATTTCAATTATCATTAAAGATTGAATAAATACAATGTCGTTTGAATTTCAACCACTTTTATACTAGCAGCTGCTTATCATCGCCAGGCAATGGTTTCTCATGCTTTTTGGGCCAACCATGAATGCTTGTAATCAATGGATCTGATAATACTAAAAACTAGTTCAGAAAACCCGGATCTTCCAACTCTAAACTGATCAGAAAGCAGTAGCTCTTATTACGTGCTTTGGATTCAACGTATCAAGAAACGGAACAATTTCAAGACTTACAAGAAGCAGAAAATCACCAAACAAAGTGCAGAACAGAAGCAAGGCGCGGCAACAAGGGCCTGGAAATTGTATTTGCGAGTTTTACAGCGACCGGGTTTTGTTTTATGTCAAAGAGGACTCAAAAACCCATCCAGGTCCACAATATTACACTGTCGTCGTAGTGGAGGATGCACGCAATGCAGACAGGTCGACAGACGAAAATATGTACTGCTTTTTGCCGATAAATGCATCTACGTAGTCTTAGTGAATTAGCGTTGGTAGAATCTATGTTACTGACTGGTCAACAGCAGGCTACTTGATTAAATTTTCATTAACAGTGCAGAATGTGCCGATCGTTTTCAAGTTGGATGTTGAGCATAAACTTGTTGACGAGGAGTTTGAATGCTTAGACTTTTACCGTTGTGATCTCACTGAATTCAATGAGAAAGTACTGTAATTCGACTGTGATCATGGAAGTAGATTAATGGAATACAGACGATAATGCGGTTGTCCGTTTTTACGAAGAGCTCTATGAAATTATTCAACCAAGTGTACTTATTAAAAGACGAACACAACAACTACGTAAAAACCAGCCTTGGTGGAATGCAGATCTTCGGGATTTATGAAATCGATTACGCAAAGCCAGGAGACGATATTTAAAAAGTAGGAGCGAGTCACAAAAAAACTAAAGTACGCGAAGCAAAAGCTCAGTTCAACTCTCGAGTACTTTTTCAAACAGACGTTTCTGTTTTTGTAAACAAAGAGGGGAAATAAGATTCAAACGTAAATTTCTCAAAACACAGTAACCTCAAGTAGAACAGTTTAACGTTTTAATCTTACTACAAAATCAGATTCGTCTGTATGAAAAAGTACTCGAGAACTCTTTGAAAGCCAGATGATTCCATGACTACATTCATCGCATTGTCTTCGTAATGTGAAAGCGGACCCAAAATCATTTTGGAAAGACGTTAACAAACGAAAGTCAACAAAAAGGAATACCTCAAACTACTGCGAATATGTTGTCGGCCCTCTTTAAATTTTAATGTTTCGCCCTTGTTGGGGGGGATACCTAAGCGTATCCGAGTATGATGTGAACGTGCCGCGGATGGGATTTATTGCTCGTTGTGTGCTGGCGTGCGATTTGTGTGCACGGGGGTTGTTTTACTGTTCTCTTTTTCTCTTGTAAGTGCTTTCCATGGAGGGGGATTGATTAATGATTGTTTAAAAAGTGGTGCGGCGAAGGGGGGGGGGGATTGGGGTGGATTTCTGCGGTGGCTGGCGGAGGTGTCGAAAGCTGGGTGTGTGTGACTATATAAAAATGTTTTCTTTTTTAACTGGGTGCTTAAAAAAAACGGGGACAACCAACATGTTGGGGTAGAAAATCTGTGGGTTTATGGAGAAAAAAGAGGAGACAAGGTGCCACGCATCCTTCCAGTCGAAAAACTCAAAAGATTTGCCTCTTCAGAATAGCTGACTCAGAGGTTTCTGTCTAACCTTACTGGGTGCAGTTCTGCGGTGAAAGTTGGTGAGTTCTGCTCTGCTCCTTTTCAGATTCGCTCTGGAGTGTCTCAAGGCAGCATTTATGACCTTTGCTGTTTGTTCTGTTCATTAACGACCTCTCTATGAAGCTGAAATATCCAAATTCTTTGTATGCTGATGACCTCAAGTATTACCGTGTAGTTGCGACATTGGTAGACTGTTGTGGCAGCAGCCGATGCGGACACAGCATTAAAAGTGGCAAAGGTCAAGGTGAGATGGTCGATATGCCCACTTACCCCACACCAGCCGCCGGAGGCGTCCTTCAGATGCCTGAAGAGCGGACACATGTCCTGGGAATGTAAAGGTTTAGATCGAAATGGCATGTGCAGAAGGTGTGCCAGCACAAACCACAAGGCTCGGGACTGCAAAAGACCCCCCAAATGCTTGACGTGCGCTGGGAAACCAATTGATAAACACGTCATATGGTGGGGCGGGGGAGGTGGGTCAAGTTCCCGGCCACTAAGGACATACCAAAAATCCAAGCGTAGTGCAGGTAATCCAACTCAACCTGAACCAGGCCAGCAACTGCTGTGTCAGACAGTTCGCGAGTCGGCAGCGGATATCGCCATAATATCCGATCCATACCGCATCCCAGCCGGCAACAGTAATTGGGTTGCGGATAGGTCCAATATGACGGCATTATGGACGACGGGCAAGTACCCGGTTCAGAAGGTTGTCTCTACCACAAATGTTTGGCTTCGCGGTTGTAAAAGTGAATGGAGTGTTCTTCTGCAGCCGCTACGCGCCGCCAAGATGGTCGATTGAACAGTTTTTCAACATGCTCGATCGTATGACAACTGAGCTAACTGGCCTAAACCTGTTGGTAATAGCGGGGGACTTCAACCCTAGGGCGCTCGAGTGGGGGAGCTGCCTTACCAATCCCATTAGGTCAGATTCTTCTGGAGGCCTTGGCTATGCTCAATGTGGACCTAGCCAACGTGAGAACCAAGAGTACCTACCATAGAAACGGAGCGAAAGCGATAATCGATATAAGCTTCAGCTGTCCGGGGCAGATGATGGCTACACCCATAGTGAATACTTGGCGGTTTGTTATTGTATCGTCCACAATACAACGCAGCGTGCGGAAGGAGGAGCATCCACTCCATTCACCCGCAGATGTAGGACGTCCTATTCTGACGTAGACGTTTGACTTTTAAAGAGGCGCTTAAGAGAGAACGAATCTTACGCGAAACCCAGGATCCTTGCGGCGAAGGACTCGTTATGTTACTTACACGAGCGTGCGACGCAACCATGCCTAGGAATGGAAGATCGCCGGAAGAATCGAGCGTAGAAGGGTGCTAGTCGTCACAAAGGCCACGCTAAAGAGGGAGATAAAGGCCAGCAAGCGAGCCTGCTTTGAGGACCTGTGTCAGAAGACCAATACTGACCACTGTGGGGTGACGCATATCGTGTAGTAATGACCAAACCCAGAAGGACGGTGGCTCCAACCGAGCAATCAACAGAGCTGCTGCAGGTGATCGTTGGGGGACACTTTTCGAATCACGAACCAGTGTCGAGGCAACGGTGACAAACGACGAACTCATTCCTATAGCAAAGTTGCTTAAGGTGAACAAAGCGCCAGGACCGGATGGTATTCCAAACCTGGCCGTTAAGACGGCTATCTTGCTGGCTCCCGAAATGTTCAGAAAGGTGTCCAAATCACCGCAGGCGTCCCACAAGGTTCAATCCTCTGCCCGGTGCTATGGAACACGATGTACGATGGGGTACTACGGCTTGAGTTCCCGAACGGGGTAAAGACCGTCGGGTTCGCAGATGACATCACCCTAGAGACTTCTGGCCACCAGACACCTCTTCAGGTGGAGCAAACGGCCTCGTACTCCATTGGCATTGTGGAGATGGATGAGTTCCAGGAAACTGGAGCTAGCCCATCATAAAACTGAGGTAACGGTTGCAACAAGCGACGATTAGTGTAGATAACTGCACAAGTGAATCGAAGAGGTCCCTGAGGTTTTTGGGGGTCATCGACGATAAGCTGTCTTTTATCAGCCACGTCAATTACGCCTGCAAGAAAGCGTCTATGGCTATATCTGCATTATCCCGCACGATGTCGAATAGCTCGGCGGTGCAAGGGAGTAAGCGTAAGCTCCTGACCAGTGTCGCCATGTCCATACTTAGGTACGCCGGTTCGGCACGGATCACAACCTTGAGTATCAAGAGCTACCTGAGTAAGCTAGAGAGTACGCATAGGTTTATGTACCTTAGAATGGTTAGTACATACCGAACGGTATCACGCGACGCGGTCTGCGTCCTAGCGGGGATGATGCCAATAGACATTGTCATAAAAGAAGACGTAGAGTGCTTCGAACAACATGGAACAAGAGGTATTCGAAACACCACTAGATCTGCATCTATGGTAAAGTGGCAGAGATATTGGAACAACTCCACCTTAGGTTGGTGGACCCACCGACTAATCCCGAAAATATCCTGTTGGGTCGGTAGGCAACACGGCCATTCCATAGCCGAAAGCGGTCAAGACAGGACTCTGGACAACCTGGTGCAGAGGATGTACCAAGACCGGGACATCTGGCACGTGGTATCTGGGGATTCTAGGGATTCTTGTTGACAGCAAACGAAGGTTTGTAGAGCACAATGCTGCTGTAACGGCTAAAGGGAACTCTATGCTGGGTTTTCTGGAATGAAATCCGCAGTAAGTCAACGATGTCTACGTCCTAAAGATAATAAATTGTTCGCCTGTGCGCATTGTCGTGAAATATGCGGTACCAGTTTGGGCTTCATTCCATGCAGTTCACATCAATAGGATCGAACGAGTTCAAAAGCATTTAGTCGATATGCTCTTCGAGGTCTTAACTGGACGGATAGGACGAACTTGCCATCATATGAAAGCCACTGTATGTGTATTGATCTAGCAACACTGTCGAACAGACGAATATTTCTTTAAGGTCTGACCACATCGACTGTGCGGATTTACCTGACTAACTTCATTTCAAAGCACCGTCCCGAGTCACACGTCAACACGAGTTCTTCCGCCGATCCAATCACCGTACTGAATAAAGGGCGATACGGTCAAAATTTGGTCAATATCAACTTGACGTATTTCTTTCAATTTTGCATTTAAAAAACCTGAACACCCCTCATTTTGAAGGTGTGTGTGTAGAATGTTGTTCCTATTTTGATTTTGGAATTCACTCTTCAGTTGTCAAAATGCCGTCCAAGCAAGAAGAGCAGCGTATCAAAATTTTGCTCGCGCATCGCGAAAATCCGAGCTACTCGCACGCAAAGTTGGCAAAATCGCTAAAAGTTGCCAAATCAACCGTTACAAATGTAATTAAAGTGTTTGGGGAACGTTTGTCGACAGCCAGGAAGTCTGGATCGGGGGGAAATCGAAAACCGGAAGCCGCTGAGACGACAAAGAGAGTTGCCGGTAGTTTCAAGCGAAACCCTAACCTATCTCTCCGAGATGCCGCAAATAAGCTGGGTGTATCGTCTACAACCGTGCATCGAGCCAAAAAACGAGCCGGACTATCGACTTACAAGAAGGTAGTGACTCCAAATCGCGATGATAAACAAAATACGACGGCCAAAGCGCGATCCCGGAGGCTGTACACGACGATGCTGACGAAGTTTGACTGCGTGGTAATGGACGACGAAACCTACGTCAAAGCAGCTTCCGGGACAGGAGTTTTATACGGCAAAAGGAAGGGGAAAAGTAGCAGATATTTTCAAGCACACGAAACTGTCAAAGTTCGCAAAGAAATATCTGGTTTGGCAAGCCATCTGTACCTGTGGCTTGAAAAGCAGCATTTTCATAGCTTCCGGGACTGTCAACCAAGAAATTTACGTGAAAGAGTGTTTGAATAAACGTCTGCTGCCTTTCCTGAAGAAACACTGTTGTTCCGTACTGTTTTGGCCGGATTTGGCATCTTGCCATTACGGTAAAAAGGCCATGGAGTGGTACGCCGCCAACAACGTGCAGGTGGTTCCCAAGGACAAGAACCCTCCCAATACGCCAGAGCTCCGCCCAATTGAGAAATACTGGGCTATTGTCAAGCGGAACCTAAAGAAGACCAAAAAAACTGCTAAGGACGAGCAGCAGTTCAAGGCAAACTGGCTTTCTGCGGCGAAGAAGGTGGACAAGGTGGCTGTACAAAATCTGATGGCAGGGGTCAAGCGTAAGGCCCGGCAATTCGGATTTGGAAAAGCGGAAACCTAACTGAATATTTTTCCTGAATGTTATACTAATTGAACTTGAAAAAGAAATTTAATTTGATTTTCTAAATAAACGATTTCACCGATTTACACGCGTTTTCCCTTGACCAAATTTTGACCGTATCACCCTTTATGGCATGAACAACCCACCGAAGATTTAAATAAAAAAGATTGAAAGAGAAGGGGATGATAGAAGCATAGAAGCAAGAAGTACCTAGTTTGGGTTCTCCCTTAGCTCAATTGGTAATGGCGCGGCTACAAAGCAACATAATGCTGGGTTCGATTCCCGGTTTTGTCTAGCAATTTTTTGTTAAGAAAAATTTCTCGCCTCGGGTATGATTGCACTTGCCACACAATCATACTAATTCAAAAATGGTACGTGGCATCGAAAGCTCTTAATTAATAGCTGTGTAAGTGCATTAAGAACACTAAGTTGAGAACAAGCAATGAGCTAATTTCCAAAGCAATAGGCTTGAAACGCAAAGAAAGAAGTTAGTTTCTATTAGAGAAATCGAACGTAAAATATGACGATCGGATTATTTATAAGCCAAACGAAATTCAAAATTTTCTCCGAGGGATAAGCGAAATATTGTGAAGTTAGCCTCAAATTTCACCATATCGCTATCAAAAATCAAATCCACGCCTAATCCACCAGTTGGCAAGGGAAGAGTTCACAATACTGCACAAACAAAAACGTCTGGAATTCGCCAAGGTCAACATAGCACGGCAGTGGGGCACGGTAAAATCATTGAGTTTGGGACAGTAATTAATTATTTCGATATTTTTTTTTCTCGGTGATCTTTTCTGATTGCAAAAAAATCAAATTAGATGATCCCGATTCATTTCCCGGTTACTAGGGCAAAATTTACGAAAGGATCAAGAGTACTTTTCGACTCGTTATTTCGGAAATCCATCTCAAAAGTTGGTGCGGCCAAAGGAAATAACCACTGAAGTTCCTACTTATACGCCAATCAAGATTTTATTGTAGCGTATTGATAGTTTTATTATGACTTTCGTAATTGTTCTTAACGAAATTCATAACAAAACTTGCAGTATGTACACAATTAAATTAAAAAAAACGTTCAGTTTTATACCTTGGCCATACATTAGACCTAAAAAAAGTATGCGGCTGGAGAAACTGCGAATGCAGAATTCATAACAGAATGCTGCATAATCAGTCTGGAAATTTCGAAAATATTGATAAAAGTGGTTTAATTCTTTATGGAGAGTGGAGAGTTTTTTCAAGTGGTTTAATTCTTGATTCGCTGAGTGTATTTCCCTAACATGATGATTCATTATATTCACGTCTCTTTAAACTCTTTAAACATAACATGATGGTTACCATGCTGCTGCTAAGAGTTTCGAGAAATTGACGTATGAAGGTCTGTTGTTATAAATTGTCGACATTTTTTGATATTTTAAGCTTTGAATCCAATAAAAATGAAAAGTCTTACAGAATTTTGTCTAGGCGATACAACGGTAGAATTGGACCAAAAAAACATCTAAAGGGTTATGCAAAACAGAGAATATTGAAGTTGATCGATTCGTCATTTGGAATGAAACTCTCAAAATTCTCGCTACTCTTTGATAAAAATCAGCCCATCAAACTACTTACCCTAGCTAATGTCCATTTATCTCCCGGCTGGTCCAGCTCGTACACGTGCTGGCAAGGTTTTCCATACAGAAATCCGTACATTTTGTGCTGCGCCATATCCACCAGCTCGAATTTCCGCTCCTCGTTGTACAAAGTAGTATTCACTAGTACCTCCATTTGATCCTCATGAGGTTCACATTTCCTGTTATGCATAACCGTTCCCCGGGGGCAGCACATCCTTATGCATAACTGCACCGCACAAGGACATCCCCGGATATATTCCTGTACGAACTTTTTGGTGGAAAAATTCTCGTAATCGTAATCTATCTTCCTGTAGTACTTGGGTTTGTAGAGGATTCCATTGTGAAGTATGTTTTCAACCCCTTCACGAACTCCATCGGTGATGTTGATCGAATCCATGAAATCACACGGCAAACTATCACAGCTAATGTATTTCACAGTGAATATCGCCAATAGTGCGCACACATATTTTGCATTGATCTTCATTTTGATTCGCTCTTGCTCAAACACACTGGCTGACACACTTTTCTTTTACCGGGGGAGGTCTTCCGAAATAGCACTCTTACTTAATCACATGTTAAACGACATAACAAGAAATCGCATCCCACACCCTACTGTAGGGTAGTTGTGCGCTTGCTTCTCTCTATCCAACAAACTGCGTTAGCTAATAGCGGCTACGTCGAAAAAAGACCGTGTTACTTTAGGCCAAGAAATATTCGGCCATCTAGTCCTCTGTAGTTACTGGCTGTTGAGATGAAATGCTGGAGCTAATGCTGAAAAAAAAGATACAAAACGAGCATTAGCATACTGACAAAATAGATGGGGTAAAAAATTGGAAACAACAAGAAAAGTCGCACCCGGCAGCTTTTACGATCCCCCGAGCTCTAAAATTAACCAAAAACACGAGAAGAATTTGGAGCCGAGTTTGTTTGAACAACCAGAAAACTCATATCCGTAAAGCTATCAAAACCAAGCAAACATACCTGCATTCAATTCTAAACGGTCAACCAGATTCTCGGCTTCCATGTAAACAAACTGTCCTAAGTAGGTACGAAGCAGCTGGTGGCAGTTTAGACCATGCTTTATTACTCTAGAGTTTTATGGCAACCGAACCAAACCCCTCCTCGAATGCAGGTCGTTCCTACCGTCAGGTTAGCGTGAAGAGCGCTGCTGAAAAGATCGGCGCCAGGTGCTACGTAGTAACCAAATGCCGGTAGCGGATTTCTTCATCGTCGAAAGCGTTCCACCAATTATGCCGGACTGTATGATATTCGAAGAGATTTGAATTGAAATTGAAACTCAGTCGACCTTTGGGAGAACAAACGACACCAGCCCGTGTTACGGATAAGATGACGATGCGATGGCGAGAAGAATCGAGCTGGCTTTAAATAAAAGATATATGCTTGTCAGTTTTGATGACACAACAACTGAGATTTTGAAAGTGGAAAAACGATGTATGGAGATTATATCATTCTTCCTAATCTATTTTTTTATTTATTTATTTATTCATGAATCTATAAAAGCCTATTTACAAATGTCTTTCATTTTTCGCAGTTTAAATAAAATGCAAGTGCACTTACATCGATTCTACCGTTTGATTCTTGAACATAATTAATGTATAATATAAAGATTTTCAAGATTTTTCCTTTTTTGTTGGTCCCTATGTTTAATAAAGTGGGTCGCAACATATCTTCAAAAAGACAGTCTTCGCCATCCTCCAAGTATCATCCGAATCTCCTGTTGCACAAATGTCCATGCGTATGCTACACGAGGACAATCGGCAAACTTGTGTTGTATAGTTTCTACTATAGAATTACAATGTAAGCAATTTTCGCCGTCAGCTCGATGCATGATTCTCATCAGTTTGGGGTGTTTAACCCTTATGTGATCGACAGGGTACCCGGGTACCTTTTCAGGTTTTACATTACGAAATTTCATAGTCCATTTTAAAACAGGATGCTGAAATTCAGTGACATCTAAGTAATAGTTGAAAGGCAACTTTTTGCATAAACACATTATGTATAGTACCAAGGGGGGCCGAAGGGGGGGCCTTCGATTTTTTTTACCCCTTAAGTGATCGACAGGGTACCCGGGTACCCACCAAATTCAAATGACTGTAACTCTGACAAATATTGACTGATTTTAATTATTTTGGCACCGTAGGATTAAGAAACTCATTCGCTTTATGGACATTTTCGGCAAGACCGTTTAGATTCATCTGGTTCCCAGTAATCCGGGTTTTCGAGGCGGTGTACCGTTACGGAGAAATTATTTGAGATATCAATAAAATTTCCTGGAATGGATGTCAGAATCTTCGAAATAAATCTTAGAAATTATTTCTATTCCATTGACGGCCATATGGTTACTTGTTCCAGGAACGGTCATTCTGTAACAGGTTCCCGTGGGGCCTCGAGTGGACATGAACATATTTGGAAAGAAACCCTGGCAATATGGGTATCAAAATTCATGAAATTTCTCCAGTAGGCTATTTCTCAACGTTTAGTGGCCATCTGATGATTTGTCCTCGGACCAGTCATTCCGGAACAGGTTCCCGTGGTGTCTAGAGTGGCCGTGACCATTTTCAGAAGAAACCCTGGCAATATGGGTATCAAAATTCATGAAATTTCTCCAGTAGGCTATTTATCAACGTTTAGTGGCCATCTGATGATTTGTCCTCGGACCGTTCATTCCGGAGCAGGTTCCGGTGAGGTCTAGAGTGGCCATGAACATATTTTGAAGGAAACCCTGGCAATATGGGTATCAAAATTCATGAAATTTCTCCAGTAGGCTATTTCTCAACGTTTAGTGGCCATCTAATGATTTGTCCTTGGACCGGTCATTCCGGAACAGGTTTCCGTGGGGTCTAGAGTGGCCATGAATAATATAATATAATATTCCAGGATGGCCATCTGCATCTTGATTACGATATTGTATTGAAGGGATATCAATCTAAAAATGAATATGGTCACTCAATGCAGCACGCAAACCTCTTGTCCGGAATCGCCATTACGAAAACATGTATAGTACATACAGTGACGGACAATACAAAATGGTCATGTTAGGAGGCTCGGTTTATAATTTTCCTGTGAAGCAATTGAACTTAAATTTTGGCAACAGTTTAGAAATAACCTGAATTCATGTGCAATAAATTCCTAATTTTTCATTTACCACTTCAGAAGCTACAGGCACGATCTACGAAAAAACAATCAGACCACTTTTTTATTTCCATGTTAATGATTTTGTTGATGAGTTTGAATAACGATCTGAAGGGAAATTTTAAAATGACCAGTACATCAATACTCAAAATTCAGATCCTCAAATTTAAGAATTATTTATGGAAATCTTGTTTTATTGTATGCGGCGTCTGTAAATTTTAAAATACGGAATGTAAAATAGTGGATTTCATGCAGATGCCTTATTTAGGCTGCTTCTGGATGGCCACTTAACGCTGAAAAATGTCCTACTGAAGAAATTTTATGACTTTTGATTCCCATTTCAGCAGGGTTTCCTTCTAAGTATGTTCATGGCCCACTCTAGGCCCCACGGGAACCTGTTCCGGAATGACCGGTCCGAGGACAAATCATCAGATGGCCACACAACGTTGAAAAATATCCTACTGGTGAAATTTCATGAATTTTGATACCCATATCGCCAGGGTTTCCTTCTAAATATGTTCATGGCCA
The DNA here is from genome assembly GCA_024533555.2 of Aedes koreicus. Classification (NCBI taxonomy): domain Eukaryota; kingdom Metazoa; phylum Arthropoda; class Insecta; order Diptera; family Culicidae; genus Aedes; species Aedes koreicus. Next base: position 34,318 of record JAHHFK020004246.1, read on the forward strand.
ATTTAGGCTCCATGAGAACTTGTTCCGGAATGACCGGTTCAAGGACAAATCATAAAATCACCACACAACGTTGAAAAATACCCACCTGGAGAAATTTGATGAATTTTGATACCTATATCGCCAGGGTTTCGTTCTAAATATGTTCATGATCAGTCTAGACCCCACGGGAACCTGTTCTGCAAGGACCGGTCCGAGGACAAATCATCAGATGGCCACTAAACCTTGAAAACTGGAGAAATTTCATGAATTTTGATACGCATATTGCCAGGGTTTCCTTCTAAATATGTTCATGGCCACTCTAGGCCCCATGAGAATCTGTTCCGGAATAACCGGTCCAAGGACAAATCATAAGATGGCAACACAACGTTTAAAAATACCCTTCTGGAGAAATTTTATGACTTCTGATTCCTATTTCGGCAGGGTTTCCTTCTAAGTATGTTCATGGCCCACTCTAGGCCCCACGGGAACCTGTTCCGGAATGACTGGTCCGAGGACAAATAATCAAATGGCCACTAAACGTTGAGAAATAGCCTACTGGAGAAATTTCATGAATTTTGATACCCATATCGCCAGGATTTCCTTCTAAATATGTTCATGGCCACTCTAGACCTCACGAGAACCTGTTCCGGAATGACCGGTCCGAGGACAAATCATCAGATGGCCACTAAAAGCTGAGAAATACCTACTGGAGAAGTTTCTGATTTTGATACCCATATTGCCAGGGTTCCTTCTAAATATGCTCATGGCCACTCGAGGCCCCACGGGAACCTGTTCTGAAATGACCGGTCCTAGGACAAATCATCAGATGGCTACACAACGTTAAAAAACATCCTACTGGAGAAATTTCATGAATTTTGATACCCATATTGCCAGGGATTTCCTTCTAAATATGTTCATGGCCACTCTAGACCTCACGGGAACCTGTTCCGGAATGACCGGTCCGAGGACAAATCATCAGATGGCCACTAAACGCTGAGAAATAGCCTACTGGAGAAGTTTCCTGAATTTTGATACCCATATTGCCAGGGTTTCCTTCTAAATATGTTCATGGCCACTCTAGACCCCACGGGAACCTGTTACAGAATGGCCCTTGCAGGAACATGTCGGCATATGGCCCACAATGGAATAAAAATAGTTTCTTGGAATTATTCCATAGATTTTGACATCCATTCTCGGAAATTTAATAGATGTTTCCAAATAGTGCCTCCGTATCGGACCACAGCCCCGATAACCCGGATTTACGGGAACCAGATGAATTCAAATGGTCATTGCTGATCATCAACTTGAAGCCAATGAGTTTTGGAATCTAACGGTGCCAAAAGAATTCAAATCGGTTCATAATAGCCAGAGTTATAATCATTTGAATTTGGTGGGTACCCGGGTACCCTGTTGATCACTTAAAGGTGTTTTTTTTGTCGATCACATAAGGGTTAAGGCCGTTAGTTGCAGCCTCATTCCACCTAATCAGTCTGCCGCGCGCTAGTTGTTCCATGGGAGTATGGGCTGGTAAACCGCGCCACAAAAAATGAACCCATGGTCGGTGTTATTTTTGCCGTATGTATACAATACGGTGGAAAAATGGATGCCAAATACCAAATTTTTGGCCGTGATGAAAGTGTTCAACAATGTTATTTTTTGGAGAAGATTTAGATATCTCAGTGAATAAAGCCATAACAGCTGGGCAAATTTTGTTACTAGAGCGTCCCAATTAATTTTAATCATCGCTCGAATTGAATTGGTGAAAAAAACCCCTAGGATCTTCCACCCCTTTCTGCTGTTTGCAGCCATGATATGCTCAGTGGGTTTCCATCGATAAGCCCCACGTCAATTGCCACAGTTTTTAGCCTGTTAAGTTTAGCGCCTGCAGCTCCTTCAAATCGATCAAATAGTGTATTGATGCACTCAATCACATGAGATTAGTATTAGTAGTGTAGTAGTTTCTCCTTAAACTATGAAACCGTGTTAAAGAGGCTAAATAGAGTTGATAAATTCACATGCATTTTAAATGGCTTCGATTTTGTTTGCATGTTTTTACCTTTCCAATGGTCAAAATACAGTTTTTAAATGTTGAGTATTTAAGCCAAAAACTGTGAATTTTTTGAAAAACTGCCATATGATTACTTTTTGCCCAAAACTTAAAATGTGATTCAATTAAGTCGGTAAATTTTTCCGTTCTAGAGTTATCGCTGAAACAAGCTGTTTACTCGAGTCAGCAATTAGGGGAATTTCAAAACTTTCGACCTAACGAAAGCACACCACTATAATCGATCAGTGAGTGACCCGAATAGATAACCGAATATTTTCACTCCATATGAGTTATTCTAGCCATTCTAGTTACTTCGCTTTTTGTCCCATCTCATACCACACCGATCGCTTCACGATCATTTGTATAGGCGAGAGATAGGATGTCGAATAACATCGCACCCAGTTAGGTTGATATCATACTGCATACTGCAGTGTTTACGATTCCTCTTTTGAAGATTTTCAATATCTCCTTACGCCAGGGAAAATAATCCAACGCGGTGGAAATCTTCGTTCATATTTCCCAATTTCCAAGAAGGAGACCGGCAAAATGCCGAAAATTATCGGGGAATCATCGCTCTGTGCCTGCTCAAAGTTTTCGAGATCATCGTCAACGACTTCTTGTTTTGCTAGCTGCAGACACTACATCTCTCTGAACAACATGGATTTCACCCCAGAAAGATCGATTTCAACCTGAAGCCTTGCACCTTTTGTTTCCTCGTGTCTCCGAAATATGGAAGCTGGATCTCAAGTCGACGTTGTTTACACGGATCTCAAGGCTGCTGCGGTAAGGTCGACCATACTATGCTGGCAAGTTAGACAAACTTGGTGTGTCAAGTAACTTAGTTCGTTGGTTTAAATCTTACCTAACGGACAGGATACTCTGTGTGAAGATCAGCTCAGCTCAATCGAGCTACTTTACTCATATGTCGGGCGTACCTCAAGGCAGCAACTTGGGACCACTGCTGTTTCTCAATTTTTCATCAACGAGGTTGGACTGATACTTCCACCTAACTGCAGGTCGTTCTATGCAAGCGATGTGAAAATTTATGTGGTTGTGCGATGCTTCACACTGATTGTTTACGACACAGCACTTGATCAGTAACTGAAAAGTGAGGAATTTCCTCACTCTGAGTGTTAACAAATGCTTCATTATCACATTCCATCGAAAACTGAACCCAATTGCATTTGATTACATGATAAATAATCAACCTCTGCAGAAAGTTGATACTGTTCATGACCTTGGAATCACCCTTGATTCCGGTTTGACATTTGGAGCAACACTACACGGATATGATTACCAAAGCCAACAGACAGCTCGGTTTCATGTTTAAGATCTCCGACGAGTTTCGTGATCCCACTTGTCTGAAAACATTGTACTGCTCTCTCGTACGTTCTATTCTGGAATTTGGAGCCGTTGTGTGGTGCCCGTATCAAAGGAATCGGGATTGCGAGGATTGAAGCAGTCAGAAGGAAATTTGTTCGTTATGCTCTCCGTCATCTGCCGTGGAATGATCCGGTCAACCAGCATACAGGATCGTTGCTCACTCTTGGGAATTGAGCTGATGAACATAAGCATGCGAACTGACAGTTTTCACGGCAAAAGTGCTACTAGGTGAAACCGACTCTCCCGAAATTCTGGCCGAACTCTTTATCTACGCTCCCGAACGAGTTCTGAGAACAAGAAATTTTCTACAGCTCGGAGCTCGTGCTGCAAACTACGGCAACACGATCCAATCTCGATTCATATCATCCGCTTCAATGAACTCTACGCTCTGTTTGACTTCAACTGTTCGCTGAGACTATTTCCGTCACCGGATTCAGCGTAGTTGGATGGAGAGCCGCTAGTTCAGAAATGGTGGCATTTACTACGTACTGGCATTAATGGCGAAGATACTGAATGACTGATTCCATCGACGAATGACCCATTTAAGTATTACTGACCAGTTTTGTGTGTGTACTAGGAATTAATGTTGTTTTGCTTGCTTTGTATTCCTTCTATTAATGTTGATTCTGTAGTGCGTTTTAGAAATAGGAGGTTTTTACGCCACATGGCTTTTCCCTATTACATTTCAATAAGATGTTAAGTCAGTTGGAATTATATCAATAAATAAAT